>RDPX01000301.1:301336-318149 GCA_003991215.1 Morbakka virulenta
GGAACCCTTTGGTTACAGGATCAAGATTTGAACGTCTGTCAGCTAATATCTCAGATACGGCACCGCTTTTAGTTTTACGAGACTATTATCGTATGAATGTAGATTGTTCCGTAAAGAAAGCAAATTTAGGAACAGTTCACCAAGAAAAGCTTAAAAAACTGTTCTTTCGTTAACCATTTTTTTGAGTAATACTGAAATATCCACCACGGTTCCGTGCTTTGTAAAACGTTTCTCAGTCATTTTTGTTTCTAATACTTTAGCCCTCAGTTTTCTCATCGGCTTTTAAACAATACTATTGTGTTGCCGTTACCGGTATCATTCTTCTTTAGGGCTGCTAATCGTTCAGAGATGTTGGTAGACCCACAAGTCCCTTAGACAGGACTGCTAATTTTTCGGGGCTACTGGTCTGTCAAAAGCTACTGGCCTTCCAGGGCACACAGTTTATAAAAGAAACAACCCTTGACAATTCTTGCAGTCTGGACTGCCTTGTTTTGGTATTACTTGACTGAGAAAGGAGCATCAGGGAAGTTCCAGAAAAACTCTATTAAGATGTGCTTTCAGAGAAACAACAATGTTATAAATAAAATGATGGAAGGGATCATGCCACAGTCCACTACTGTTTGCCGTAATTATAGGTCACTTAAATAAGTGGAGTGGAAACTGATGACATGGAAATGACGTGGAAATGACGTGGAAATGACCTGGAAATGATGTGAAAATGACGTGAAAATGATGTGAAAATGACGTGGAAATAGGTAAACAAATCCGACGAAAACCGAAGAACTGTGGAACTAGAAAAAGGAAAAGTTATAAGGGTATTTATGCCTGAAATCAAAGATAAATGTATCAGTGAGAAGCAACAAAGTCAGTACAAAAAGACGCAGGGTGATGATGTACCGGACTTCGATAAATTCACATACTGCATTACAGATTAATAAAAGAAGCGAAAGTAGATTGAAAAAGAAAGCCAAAGGAAAACGGTTGCTGCGTTAACGTGAATCAGGGCACTTGCCACAACAAGAGTTCCGTTTGAACTTAAAGGGAAAGTGTTATTAGACCAGCTTTAGTTTTATGCATGGAAATAGTGGCACTAAGGAATATTTTTTGAGGGTTGTGGAAATTCATGGAACGCAGCTGTGGTGTTTTCTAGAGTTATTAGTGGTTGAATATGATTGTATGCAAAGTACAGAACAGTTGAAGTCAACGAAACCTCAGATGAGCTGAGAAAGGCTCTGTTGAGATTGTCCTGACATTGGTTGAGAAGAGATGAATATTATGTGGGAAAGTGAATGATGTTGGTAAGCATACTAAAAGTTGGAAAGAGAGAATATTTAAATAAAAGCAGGTTTTTTAACTGCGGTTAGGAACTTTAGAACCAGGCGCTGTAGAGCACCACAATTCGCAGTGCTCTTTCCAGAGTAAGGACCTTTAGAATTTGGCCCTGTGGAGTATCATAGTTTGCGCTGCCATTTCCCAATAGAGAGAAAGAATTTTAAGAAACTGGCAGTGTGGAATACCTTAATTCGGATTGGCATCTTCCAACAGAGGAAGGACCTTTCTAGTTTCGCTCTGTGAAGTATCAGAATGCGCAAAAAGCGAATCAAGAAAATACGTGTAGAAATGTAGAGACTAAATGTAGAGAAAGGTCTACAATGTATAGACTGTAGAGATACGAGTACAATGTAGAGACAATCCACTCGTTGATT
This sequence comes from Morbakka virulenta, assembly GCA_003991215.1. NCBI lineage: Eukaryota > Metazoa > Cnidaria > Cubozoa > Carybdeida > Carukiidae > Morbakka > Morbakka virulenta. The sequence goes on from RDPX01000301.1 coordinate 303,043, forward strand.
TTCATTACATATAATAGATCTTTAAGAATGTTCATAAAGTTTTTTTAACGAACTTTTTTTTTCTTTCCTCCCAAAGGAATATATAACGCTGTTTGGTAACTTAAGAGAAAGTAGCAAATGTATGATACAGGAAGATCATTATGCGGCCAAAGAGATAAAGCATAGAAAAAGGTACCTTGATATGGTCTGCAGGAGCTTTGCTGAGTACATGGACAGGAAAAGAAAGTTATTGAATGGATCTATTAGGTTTCATCGACATGCAAGAGAGGTATGCACCCTAATTCTCAGTTCTCCATTTGCTAACTTATGATAGCCTTCATCATCGTGATTTCAGTTATATTTTATTACTGTGGTAATAATACGGACTGAATTGATTAAAAATCCGATACTATCAATGGTCCCTTTGACTCTTTGTCTAACTACGTCACTCTTGCCGACTGAGTCACTCGCTCATTTGCTTACACACACATTACGTCATTTTCACTCGTCTTTTTACTTCAATAGCGATTAAACACCTTAATCACTTACCCACACTCAGATACACGCACATACATATATATATATATATATATATATATATGTATATATGCACTCATATACGTGCACGTTATACTAAGCATTCCTTAATTTTTTTCAGTCACCCTGTCACTTATACATTTTTATGCCACATATCCATTTATACCAAGCAATCCTTTAAGTCGCACTATGTGTGGATTCACAAACGAGTTCACACACATTCAGCACATTTGTAAGCTCACTGGAAAGCGTACGTAATTTTCTTAAGTTGTATTTGTTTACAGATACATTTTGAAATTTTTGTACCCAAGTACATTATTTTCGATTCCTTTCAACGAGACATTTGCCTACAGAGATGGTATTATTTGACATTGAAGGGTATAATAAGATTTAAGATAAACCTATTTTAGACTGCATCAGAATCTACTTGGTGTATAACTCGAAAACATAATTACTTATTGTTGGGGCTAACAAGAGATTTAATGGGTGCTACCTAAGTCTCCTGCAGAGAGCCCACAACATCAGTTAGCCTGACTATGTTATACTAGCTGACATCCATGGCAAGCTCTCCTGCTTCAGTGCCTGTCGCAGGAGAAAAAATATATATATATATAATTAAATGGGTAAGTGGAAAAGAAGATTGAGGTAATATTTGTGGAAGAGGGGTAAAGTAACTACACCATATGATAAATTGAAAAAGGTTGGAAGGGTGGATGGCGAAAACGCACTGTGGTTTTTGGTGCTTGAAATTTATATCAAGTGGTATTCTAAGACCATCAGGCTTTGCTGGGCATTGTTATCGTACCAAAGGCGAGGTTAAATCTGACCTTGTACTATAAAAAGCCCCCAAAAACAGAAATTTGAAGTTCTCCGACTTGTTACCTAGAGGTACTGGTGCAGGTGATCTACCAACCACGATGACAGATCGTGAATGGACAACTTTGTGCCAACTCTCCCAAGAACCAGAAGTAATAATAGTAAGGTTTTTGAAAATATTTTACCAGCCTATCAATAGCGTATTAATAACAATGATTTTTTTCATTTTTTTATCAATAACATCTTAATAACATTATTATACAGTGCATTCTTTTTCTCAGTTTGCTCGTAGGCTGGACGATATATTAGATTTGCTATGTACGGAGACGGAAACTCTAGCGGAGGATGTAATGACGGCAGAGCATATGCTGGATTCTTTAAAGCAAATGGCTGATGGTAATGCAGTTAAATAAAGGATTATTTTGTATCATTGTACGACCAGTGATTATTGCCCCAAATTTACAGAAATTATGTAAAACGAATTTACGCGTTTGTTGAGATGTGGAAAATTGACCCTGACGTTATTTCTTGGATGCAAAATTTGTTTTCAGTTCAGTATTAATTTTTGTTCTCCCTAGGACACATTTGATTTTATTAAATATTTTGTCTCTTGTTCATTTTATCTTTACCTTAATCAGCCATTCAAAAATTTGAATTCGTAACGACTTTACCTATGTACATGAATGCCCTGAGTTACCTTCAAGGTCTCACTGTGAAAAAAACCAGAGCAATTAATGTGCTGAAGGCATAAAATAAACTCGGCGATACGGTGCTTTTTCAAAGAAATAGATGACCAGAACAAAAAGGATTGGTTCACTGAAGCAGAGGGTTTGGCCCAGAATGAAAGTACTGCATCGAAAACTAGTACGAGTGTTTTCTAGAAGGAGAAACGAAAGGGTAATACAGGATTTTAATCAAGGATGTAACGGCTTTTAATCAAAATTATGTCATTATGTTATTTGGATGATTTCAAGTAAAAGTGAATAAATTCATGTTTCGGTAAGAGTATTTTAATGGTATTGTATTCGTCCTAATAAGCGCTCCGAACACCAAAATATTCGTAGGGGATTATTAGAATTGATAAAGATCAAAGGAAAAAACAGTAAAGGTACTTGCGACATTAGTTTTGTACCACAAACCCTGTATGGGAACAGTTTGACACCATTTAGAGTAGAAAAACCTGCGGGAAAACAGGAAGGAGAAATTGTGATTGACAGATTTGTCGTTGCTGTGTACAGGAAGAGGAAAGAAGACAAAGTATTTCGTTATTTACTGAAGGAATATTCAGAAATAATCTAAATCGTTTTAAAACATGGTAACACTGCAGATGAAACTGCTACTGATAAAGGAAGGTATTCTACAGTTCCTGACAAACATAAAATCCCTTCTATTTTCAAGAAGGTGCGACAGCGGTCACAAAGCTTCCATTTTCCGCTCCATTATCTTGACCAAAGTTTCCAAATTGTTTTATACTTTTCCAATAACTGTAATATTAATGTTATCACTTCTTATGGTATGTCGATCCAGTGGTAAACTCTCAACATCCAGTAATGGTGTACTTTGTCATAGGCCTTTTTGTAATGATGTAAAAAGAAAACATAGTATTTGGTCACTTACCCCAGGAATATTCAAAGTTCATCGGGAAAGTTTTAAAACATTTTTCACTGCAGATGCGACTGTTACTGACATGAGGAGAAATTCTACAGTTGCTAATGGACTTAAAATCTCTTCTATTTTTACTTACACTGCATTAGAACCACGTTTACTACAACGGCTTGCACTGTTACTTCAGAAAGGAAAAACAAGACAATTTTCGTAGAAATTTAAATATGGCCGTAACGGCAGCCACCCATGATCCATATTCTGTCCGTTATCTTGGCCTAAAAAGGCGAGGGGCGCTTATTAGGGAAAGGACACTTATTAGGGAAAGGGCGCTTATTAGGGAAAGGACACTTATTAGGGAAAGGGCGCTTATTAGGGAAAGGACACTTATTAGGGAAAGGGCGCTTATTAGGGAAAGGACACTTATTAGGGAAAGGGCGCTTATTAGGGAAAGGACACTTATTAGGGAAAGGGCGCTTATTAGGGAAAGGACACTTATTAGGGAAAGGGCGCTTATTAGGGAAAGGACACTTATTAGGGAAAGGGCGCTTATTAGGGAAAGGACACTTATTAGGGAAAGGGCGCTTATTAGGGAAAGGACACTTATTAGGGAAAGGGCGCTTATTAGGGAAAGGACACTTATTAGGGAAAGGGCGCTTATTAGGGAAAGGACACTTATTAGGGAAAGGGCGCTTATTAGGGAAAGGACACTTATTAGGGAAAGGGCGCTTATTAGGGAAAGGACACTTATTAGGGAAAGGGCGCTTATTAGGGAAAGGACACTTATTAGGGAAAGGGCGCTTATTAGGGAAAGGACACTTATTAGGGAAAGGGCGCTTATTAGGGAAAGGACACTTATTAGGGAAAGGGCGCTTATTAGGGAAAGGACACTTATTAGGGAAAGGGCGCTTATTAGGGAAAGGACACTTATTAGGGAAAGGGCGCTTATTAGGGAAAGGACACTTATTAGGGAAAGGGCGCTTATTAGGGAAAGGACACTTATTAGGGAAAGGGCGCTTATTAGGGAAAGGACACTTATTAGGGAAAGGGCGCTTATTAGGGAAAGGACACTTATTAGGGAAAGGGCGCTTATTAGGGAAAGGACACTTATTAGGGAAAGGGCGCTTATTAGGGAAAGGACACTTATTAGGGAAAGGGCGCTTATTAGGGAAAGGACACTTATTAGGGAAAGGGCGCTTATTAGGGAAAGGACACTTATTAGGGAAAGGGCGCTTATTAGGGAAAGGACACTTATTAGGGAAAGGGCGCTTATTAGGGAAAGGACACTTATTAGGGAAAGGGCGCTTATTAGGGAAAGGACACTTATTAGGGAAAGGGCGCTTATTAGGGAAAGGACACTTATTAGGGAAAGGGCGCTTATTAGGGAAAGGACACTTATTAGGGAAAGGGCGCTTATTAGGGAAAGGACACTTATTAGGGAAAGGGCGCTTATTAGGGAAAGGACACTTATTAGGGAAAGGGCGCTTATTAGGGAAAGGACACTTATTAGGGAAAGGGCGCTTATTAGGGAAAGGACACTTATTAGGGAAAGGGCGCTTATTAGGGAAAGGACACTTATTAGGGAAAGGGCGCTTATTAGGGAAAGGACACTTATTAGGGAAAGGGCGCTTATTAGGGAAAGGACACTTATTAGGGAAAGGGCGCTTATTAGGGAAAGGACACTTATTAGGGAAAGGGCGCTTATTAGGGAAAGGACACTTATTAGGGAAAGGGCGCTTATTAGGGAAAGGACACTTATTAGGGAAAGGGCGCTTATTAGGGAAAGGACACTTATTAGGGAAAGGGCGCTTATTAGGGAAAGGACACTTATTAGGGAAAGGGCGCTTATTAGGGAAAGGACACTTATTAGGGAAAGGGCGCTTATTAGGGAAAGGACACTTATTAGGGAAAGGGCGCTTATTAGGGAAAGGACACTTATTAGGGAAAGGGCGCTTATTAGGGAAAGGACACTTATTAGGGAAAGGGCGCTTATTAGGGAAAGGACACTTATTAGGGAAAGGGCGCTTATTAGGGAAAGGACACTTATTAGGGAAAGGGCGCTTATTAGGGAAAGGACNAGAGACAGCTTAATACCTATATTCATATTTGTATTTATTCCCATTGATTATCATTGTACATTATCTCATTAAGATAGTAAAACTAAATTTTGTTATTTTGTTAAGTACAGATAAAATGCTGAAGATGTGTGTCAATACACGAAATTAATATTTAAAAAAACCAACTACCCCACAACCCCCCCAACTCCCCCCCCCAAAACAACTCTTCGTTGGCTCCAATTTTGAATATGACTCTCAACAGTTCAAAACTTTAACATCATCAATCGTAGGCTTTTCCGTTCCATATTTCTCAAAATGTAATTTAATCCATCCCTCAACACAAGTGATGAGTACAGAGGCCATACCCTAGCAATAAAACGTTAACCCATTTCGCTATATTTTTATTAGCATTTTTCTTGACTTGTCAGTATACTTTTGGTTTAATTTTAGTTTTTAATATTGAATTTCATGTTTTCTATTTTATATACAAAAATAAAGATGTTTGTCAAAACGAAATATAATCTTTAAAGTTACTTATGTCTTTGTAGGTTTTCATCGGTGTTGTTATTTAGCTAGAACTTTCAATTACTAGTATTGCCAGTTGATTGAAATAGGAGTCTCTTGCAATGGAGTCCAACGTAAAACATAAGCTCTTTGATGAGAGAAACACAATGGGATTGCTACAAGACAAGATGAAATGGTCTCAGCGACAAGGGGATGATTGTTGCTATAGTTGATCTGTACAACTTTAGCTTCAAGACCCGATTTCCATCATCGTATGAAACAGCATAATATATGATATAAAAAAGGTTGAGATGTGCTGTGTACAAATTTGTTAGGGTTTCTTTACAATCTTGATAAAAAATGTATTTAATTCATGGTGCTGGGTAAGTAAACCTGAAAAAAACTGAACTTGTTCATGATGGATAGAGGGCCACGATGAGATTTTTAGTGTTACAAGATAAATTGTCTTATGAGAAGAATCAAATAAACCATTTGATTTGTGATTCAAAACTTGACTATCAAAATTTAAATAACGTTCATTTTGGTCAAAGATTAGCCTGGATAGGCCTGGTTCTCAACTAATTTTGGAAAATGAAATTACGAAGGTAGTTTGCTATTGCAACCAAAGTTATTTTCACTTTGTGAGTTATTCTTCCTTCATCTACAAAGGATGTATTGTCTACCACAGATATAGTTATTTTTTTTATGAGTTGAAGTGTCAATGTGATTCTAGGCACGTAGACCATACATCCTTAAAAACTTAAAATCGATAGAACAAAGCAACATGGGCCCATTGCTTTTGGAGAAAAACTCTCAGCCAAAAAGACAGTTTAAAACTGTACACAAAATTGTTAATTGTGATCTGGCTGTAACACAGCATCTACTGGTGAACCGTGAATGAATTAAAAATTAAAAAAAACACTTGAAGAGTAATTGTAAGAGTAAGATCTGACTTTCATTTAGTAGCATTGGAGGCACTTCATATTTAACTAAAATCGACTCCTCTTTGTAGACGAAAAGAAATTGTGTATGATTTTTAAACGTTTAGCGAATCACAAAAGGTAGCGGGCTTTCTCGACCCTCTCTTTGCTTTCCGTACAAATAAAAACTCCCTTCACTAAGCATTTTCTTGTTCTGACGTCATGGGCCTGTTGAGTGCCGGCATGAAGGCCGTCGACCAAAATGAACGGTATTTTGCGGTAAAGGAAGAATCCTAGTAAATGATAAAAAATTCGTTAAAATTTTTGGTTAATAATAAGACGTTGGTTTTATCAATAAATATGTAGTTATTTGAGTTAATTAATTAATCACGGTATGTTTACTGATTTTTGCAGGCAATAACTTGGATGAAAGAGTTGTGTGATGTCATGCTTAACACTCACACGGACCTGGGAAGAAATCTTGAAGAAGCGGAACATCTCACCAAAGAACATGTGAAATTTGAGAGCACAGCCAGTGTATGAGCTCATTCTATCCAATAGTTATTTTGACCCAAACCCTCCTCCTACCCCACAATTTTATCCAAGCAAAAAAATTGCGAATAAATTCGCAAAATTTTGCCTTGCCAAAATTCGTATTTTTTTTATATGATTTATTACCACGAGTAATAAAGCAAAATTTAGTGCATCATATCTCGTCGTGGCTTTGTTTATACAGTTGCCATGCTTAACTTTGGGAATTTCATCATTTGTTGGTATATTGTGGATAGGAAAATTAATAACTTTGCGGATATGTGCTTGATACCATTGTTAGGTTTCTTGAAATTATGTTGTTAGGAAATCGAATTCAGAGCATTTTGGCCACTGTACAGCTTCCTTTTTATAATTGTGTCGCATTGTCGGCCTATTATTACCATTTACCTGAGCGAATTTAGAACCTATTGACCACTGTCTTGGACGTATAACTTTGCTGACGCTTCCTTTTTATGATTGTGTCGCATTGTCGGCCTATTATTACCATTTACCTGAGCGAATTTAGAACCTATTGACCACTGTCTTGGACGGTATAACTTTGCTGACACTTCCTTTTTATGATCGTGTAGCATTGTTGGCCTATTATTACCATTTACCTGAGCGAATTTAGAACCTATTGACCACTGTCTTGGACGTATAACTTTGCTGACGCTTCCTTTTTATGATCGTGTCGCATTGTCGGCCTATTATTACCATTTACCTGAGCGAATTTAGAACCTATTGACCACTGTCTTGGACGTGCAACTTTGCTGACGCTTCCTTTTTATGATTGTGTCGCATTGTCGGCCTATTATTACCATTTACCTGAGCGAATTTAGAACCTATTGACCACTGTCTTGGACGTGCAACTTTGCTGACGCTTCCTTTTTATGATTGTGTCGCATTGTCGGCCTATTATTACCATTTACCTGAGCGAATTTAGAACCTATTGACCACTGTCTTGGACGTGCAACTTTGCTGACGCTTCCTTTTTATGATTGTGTCGCATTGTCGGCCTATTATTACCATTTACCTGAGCGAATTTAGAACCTATTGACCACTGTCTTGGACGTGCAACTTTGCTGACGCTTCCTTTTTATGATTGTGTCGCATTGTCGGCCTATTATTACCATTTACCTGAGCGAATTTAGAACCTATTGACCACTGTCTTGGACGTGCAACTTTGCTGACGCTTCCTTTTTATGATTGTGTCGCATTGTCGGCCTATTATTACCATTTACCTGAGCGAATTTAGAACCTATTGACCACTGTCTTGGACGTGCAACTTTGCTGACGCTTCCTTTTTATGATTGTGTCGCATTGTCGGCCTATTATTACCATTTACCTGAGCGAATTTAGAACCTATTGACCACTGTCTTGGACGTGCAACTTTGCTGACGCTTCCTTTTTATGATTGTGTCGCATTGTCGGCCTATTATTACCATTTACCTGAGCGAATTTAGAACCTATTGACCACTGTCTTGGACGTGCAACTTTGCTGACGCTTCCTTTTTATGATTGTGTAGCATTGTTGGCCTATTATTACTATTTATCTGAGCGAATTTAGAACCTATTGACCACTGTCTTGGACGTGCAACTTTGCTGACGCTTCCTTTTTATGATTGTGTCGCATTGTCGGCCTATTATTACTATTTATCTGAGCGAATTTAGAACCTATTGACCACTGTCTTGGACGTATAACTTTGCTGACGCTTCCTTTTTATGATTGTGTCGCATTGTCGGCCTATTATTACCATTTACCTGAGCGAATTTAGAACCTATTGACCACTGTCTTGGACGTGCAACTTTGCTGACGCTTCCTTTTTATGATTGTGTCGCATTGTCGGCCTATTATTACCATTTACCTGAGCGAATTTAGAACCTATTGACCACTGTCTTGGACGTGCAACTTTGCTGACGCTTCCTTTTTATGATTGTGTCGCATTGTCGGCCTATTATTACCATTTACCTGAGCGAATTTAGAACCTATTGACCACTGTCTTGGACGTGCAACTTTGCTGACGCTTCCTTTTTATGATTGTGTCGCATTGTCGGCCTATTATTACCATTTACCTGAGCGAATTTAGAACCTATTGACCACTGTCTTGGACGTATAACTTTGCTGACGCTTCCTTTTTATAATTGTGTCGCATTGTCGGCCTATTATTACCATTTACCTGAGCGAATTTAGAACCTATTGACCACTGTCTTGGACGTGCAACTTTGCTGACGCTTCCTTTTTATGATTGTGTCGCATTGTCGGCCTATTATTACCATTTACCTGAGCGAATTTAGAACCTATTGACCACTGTCTTGGACGTATAACTTTGCTGACGCTTCCTTTTTATAATTGTGTCGCATTGTCGGCCTATTATTACCATTTACCTGAGCGAATTTAGAACCTATTGACCACTGTCTTGGACGTGCAACTTTGCTGACGCTTCCTTTTTATGATTGTGTCGCATTGTCGGCCTATTATTACCATTTACCTGAGCGAATTTAGAACCTATTGACCACTGTCTTGGACGTATAACTTTGCTGACGCTTCCTTTTTATAATTGTGTCGCATTGTCGGCCTATTATTACCATTTACCTGAGCGAATTTAGAACCTATTGACCACTGTCTTGGACGTGCAACTTTGCTGACGCTTCCTTTTTATGATTGTGTCGCATTGTCGGCCTATTATTACCATTTACCTGAGCGAATTTAGAACCTATTGACCACTGTCTTGGACGTATAACTTTGCTGACGCTTCCTTTTTATGATTGTGTCGCATTGTCGGCCTATTATTACCATTTACCTGAGCGAATTTAGAACCTATTGACCACTGTCTTGGACGTATAACTTTGCTGACGCTTCCTTTTTATGATTGTGTCGCATTGTCGGCCTATTATTACCATTTACCTGAGCGAATTTAGAACCTATTGACCACTGTCTTGGACGTATAACTTTGCTGACGCTTCCTTTTTATGATTGTGTCGCATTGTCGGCCTATTATTACCATTTACCTGAGCGAATTTAGAACCTATTGACCACTGTCTTGGACGTGCAACTTTGCTGACGCTTCCTTTTTATGATTGTGTCGCATTGTCGGCCTATTATTACTATTTACCTGAGCGAATTTAGAACCTATTGACCACTGTCTTGGACGTATAACTTTGCTGACGCTTCCTTTTTATGATTGTGTCGCATTGACGGCCTATTATTACCATTTAACTAAGCGAATTTAGAACCTATTGACCACTGTCTTGGACGTATAACTTTGCTGACGCTTCCTTTTTATGATTGTGTCGCATTGACGGCCTATTATTACCATTTAACTAAGCGAATTTAGAACATATTGACCACTGTCTTGGACGTATAACTTTGCTGGCGCTTCCTTTTTATGATTGTGTCGCATTGACGGCCTATTATTACCATTTAACTAAGCGAATTTAGAACATATTGACCACTGTCTTGGACGTATAACTTTGCTGACGCTTCCTTTTTATGATTGTCTCGCATTGACGGCCTATTATTACCATTTAACTAAGCGAATTTAGAACATATTGACCACTGTCTTGGACGTATAACTTTGCTGGCGCTTCCTTTTTATGATTGTGTCGCATTGACGGCCTATTATTACCATTTAACTAAGCGAATTTAGAACATATTGACCACTGTCTTGGACGTATAACTTTGCTGACGCTTCCTTTTTATGATTGTCTCGCATTGACGGCCTATTATTACCATTTAACTAAGCGAATTTAGAACATATTGACCACTGTCTTGGACGTATAACTTTGCTGGCGCTTCCTTTTTATGATTGTGTCGCATTTTCCGCCAATTATTGGCACTTTCCCGCTACTTTAAATTAAATGATATTTCGTACAGCAGCTAAGATTATTTTCCATAACAACAGTAGTTTTGTGGTGTGGTCTTAAGAACTAGTCCTACCTGTACTTCACACAAGAAACTTCCACCTTCATGTATTTTCTTGTCGTTACCAGGGAACATATGAGTACGGAAAACAGCTGTTATCTGCTGCTCTGGTCTTACGGCGGTCTTGCAGATATGACCTTGGAAGTAATCAAGATAAAATGCAGGAGTTGAACGAAATTTGGAAAACCTTTGGGGAAGGAATTGAAGAAAGAGGAGCTAGGCTAGAAATGGCTATAGAATTTCACACAGAAGCTGAAAAGGTACTTTTTAGTGTCTTTACCGTACATCGATTTTGATCCTTGTGTTGGTTTTGGTATTGGGCGTTTATGTGAACCTGGTTTACCTATTGATCTAAACTAGCAATTTCGTTCCATATCTTAAGGTAAGGGTGTAGTAGCCCATGATGAGACATGATGGGCCGTATTTCACAGAAATTGCAATTGGCTGCATCGAAAACCATAGTTTAGTGATGCGGCAATTATGGTATTTTGGCAATGTCAAGATACATCAGTAGATCACTCAGAAAAGGCTTTGAAAACTAAGATTATGACCTAAACAACAGAAAATAACTGTAGAAAGGATCACCTAATTTTGAAAATATTGCTGACGACACAGAAAGGACCGTAAAATGATCACGCATATTCTTCGAAATAGTGAAAAATAGCTCTTCGGGCTTATTGTAAATTTACCATGTTACTGCAAATCGAGAATGGTTAAGATTGGTTTAGGCTAAACTGGCCCTTAATTTTTCATTTTTTCAAATATTTTTAGTTGTTTGCTTACAGACTGTTTGTCATGGCTAACGAGTTTCATAAACCCGACAAAAGGTGTTTAGAGTGTCAGTGGCTTATCTTCAATCCGCTTGTTAATGGAATCAGTTTCGCAAGAAATAAGCCATAGCCAGATTATGAGTACTCATTCTCTTTTATCTATGCTTTAAATATAGTCGCATTTTTATCTTCACTGTTAAAAATATTTTTGAAAACAGGTAGTACTTTCTACGGTCCTTCCTCTGTTTTCTGGTTGTTGAAAATCTTCTTTACGAATTTGCAGTAGTTTAAGGGTGGTTAGCCGAAGGGTTATTGATCAGTTCCTTGGAAATTCCAAATGTTTATTTTTTTACCGAATGACTGCCGCTCGATCTTTTTGAAGGTATTTATCAGTTATAAGATCCAACGGTTGAAGTAAATGGGTTATGTTATTTGATTTGGCACGATTACATGTAAAATTTCAGATCCCGTCAACTTTCCCCGCACCTTTTCTGTATCTTGAGCCTTCAAAGTGGCCCAAATCAAGATAGCTTTCTGGTCGCTGGCACAGTTGTTACCTCCCTTTACATTTTGGATGAAGGGCTTTAAGACTTTTTCATTCAACCGAACCGTTTCCGTCTCATTGCTCTAGTGTTTCTCGTTGAAAGAGAAAATCATTTAGAGTACTTTCGGCAGACATCTCCTTTTTTACCCCCTGTAGATAACCTCCAAATTAAGCAACTCACCACTGAGACTACTGGTGTCAGCGTAATCGCATACTTGTCGTCACCACCCGCTACTGAAACGTGCTTGGAACCCATTTCTGTCATGGTTATATTACTCGCCAGGGCATATTTGGATGAAGTTTAAAGTGCATTCAATACAAATGCATCAGGAATATTACGAGTACGGACTTTAGTGGGTATGTCGCACAGAAACTACTCTCGAACCTCTACCCAAATGGAATGTGTCAAAATGGGACTTGAGGTTGTAGCAGCTCATCTGGAAAAATTCATCTTCTGATACAGTGACCGTATCCACGCCCTCATAACCTCAAATTCCAGGTAATAACCAAATTTTCGAAGATCAGACTTTATGAGCCCCACCAGAGTGCCATGGACTACATAACATTTATTTCTACACCAGCCGTTCGTAGATGTACAAGCTTGTTTCTTAACTTGTTATCAAGTTCAACACACAGAATTGTTGGTAGACCCCGCTTCTGCCCAAGTTCCTCCGTGACAAAATTCAATTCACGATCGGTCAGATTAATATTTCCTTCTTGTGGTATAGCCGGTCTAAAATAATTACGTATAGTCATCCTGAATTTTCTTTCCTTCTACAATGCTTTCTGCTAAAAGTGTCTACTTTAATATGTTTCTTAAAGATACTTGACAGTCAAAAATGTTCTGCATGCAAAACCTTTAACTGCCCTCCTTGTTCGTATCCCTTTTAATTTTTTGAGGTTTTAACATCCTTTTCCCCAGCAACTGTGGCTCAGACGGTGCCCTGTAGAGGGACTTTGTTTTTGACAGTGAGGATTTCTTGGCCGGATACCCTTCCTGACGCCAACTAATGGCTTTTTCTTGAGTAAAGTTCCAACGTCTTGTCACCCGCTTGGGGAAATAAACCCGGAACGATGCAACTCCACCAACCATTAAGCCACGGCTCCTCTTAATTCAATAATCAAATTCACATGTTACAATTCAAAAATTTATTTTTTTTATAAATTATCAAAGTTCATCCATTCCAAATTCGAATACACATGGCAGTTCATGCAAAGAGGACCATTATTGCTTAGAAAATTGAACAGTTTGGCTTAAAAATGATTTTCAGCAGCCACGTACTACATTTGACTGGGTATTTTCCAAATATATCGCTGACTGTCAGAATGGCTGCCTCTACGAGCATTTACAGTTTTTCTACTGACCTTGGAGGATATGATGTGTGTGGGAATACAGTCGATTGGAAACCAGATGTGCATGAAAAACTTGAGTTTAAGGGGGAGCTGAACAGCCAGCATGGTCGATTTCGAGTTGCCGGGAAATCTCTCTTAACCTGGTACAATTATCCCAACAATCGTTCGTCACATGCTATGAGAAGTCTCCCGCTACATTTGGTATTCTCTTAACCATGAAGCTTCTATAACTAATGAGGTGGTGGTGACACGATCAAATTAATCTCCGCTGAAGGAAGAAGGACTCAAGATTTTGATTGTTGTGTTAGTGGCATGGCATGATGCTGAAAAGCTATCCATTTTGGAAATGAAGACCGAAAGTATAGACGTTACTACGTACCTAGATGACAACAAGGACATTTTAATAGACCTAGGTCTCGATGAAGAGAAAGAAGACGAGAATTGCGAAGACACCTTAGACTTTACATTGAAAATAGCGTTTTTTCCTAATCCCCCCCCCCTATACCCACTGTAGATACACACAAAAATTTGTGGCATTCCTTACTTATGTCACACGTAATTTCACGTAATTAGGTAGTACTACTGTTAGTACTGCTGTTACTCCTCCTCCTACTCCTACTACTACAATTACTACTACTATCACTACTACTATTCCTACTATCACTACTACTACTGCTATCACTACTACTACTACTGCTACTACTACTACTACTACTACTACTACTACTACTACTACTACTACTACTACTACTACTACCACTACTACTACTATTACTAGCATTACTGCTACTACTACAACTATAACTTATACTACTGTTACTACTGCTACCTATAATTATTACACTGCTTTTCTACTGCCACGATGGCTATCACTTGTATTGGTAATATGTTTTCGCCGTTATAGCGAAAATCTGGTTTAATTATATCCATGGATGTTAACATAGGTCCGTTGCCTGTAACTGTATGTGAAACAAATTGCCTCTCTTGAGATTAGTCCCTTTTTATTTACTAGTTGCGGAAAATGATATAATTTTTACTTTTTGTAACTTACTGGTTTTTCTTTTTCTGTTATAAGTTTTGTAAACGTAACAATTATTAGCTTTCTTTATTTGGTCTTTTTAGCATATCGTCTCTAAGATATTTGTTACCTTTACTTTTCAGTTGTTTGGTTCTTTTTAGGTTAACATGAAATAATTTAAATGTTATTGATTCAGGTCAAACAAGTATAGTTAGTGTTGTGTTTAGTGTCCACTAATCTGTTAAACTTAAACACTTACCTTTATCTTTCTGATTAAGTTATTAACTATGGTAATATACAAGACAATACAAAACACAACATGATATTTCGTATTATTTAATAGGGATTAGTGGTTTTAAACAAGACTTAAGAAAACATGTTGGTGTGGTCAGTAACCTTTATTTTCATAATGTAATGAGATCTTCTTGTTAAAAAAAAATATGTTGAAGATGACATTTTACAGATGACATCTCGCAAAGCTGAAGAAGCTCATTATTGATAATATAACATAGATGGTTGGTATCTGAGCCTGCGATGGAGAGTAGGAAAGGACA
>RDPX01000301.1:339355-353790 GCA_003991215.1 Morbakka virulenta
ATCAATCAATCAATCAATCAATCAATCCATCTATCTACCTATCTAAGTGTTAATGTGTGCCTTGATAGTCAAGATATAAATACCTGTAAACCATTCTGCAATTGCTTTAGGAGTTCCGCACTCCAATAGTGAGGATTAGTTGACACCTCACATTTCATAAATGCTCATATCGTTTTTGACTTTGGGAAAAATCATTATAAACAAAGAAAGTAACAACAGTTGAATTTGTCACGCTTCGAATGCTCATTTATGTCTTGAATCATGATGTCTTTGGCGACGTTCCGGGAGATGATTTTCCATGTGCAGGCTGATGGGAAAAGTTTCTGTGAAAATGCCGGAAATACTCATAATTTAGAATTATCATATCATATTTTATCATCATTTTATCAGTTTTCTACCGGTTGGAGTACTGCATCATTTGCTGTTATTAGATCTCCGTCCGAATAAGTAGGCGCTAGTCGGAAGCTACGTAAGATGTGGTTTATTTTTTGTATCACCTCACCGCTGGGGTATTCAGCGCCAGTTGTACAACCCCAACTTTGGAGGTTGGCCCTTGGCCTACAAAATTTTGTTCTGCCTCTATTTAAGGTGGCTTATTTCCTTCTTGTAAGGAAGATTCCACAAGATAGGTCTTCGGTAAGCCTGGGGGGGGGGGGTGATGTTAGTGGTTTGGCAGTTATTGGCTCTCGTTTTCTGCAGTCTATATTTTGGTAGGTCTGGGATTTCCATTTTTATACTGTCATGAAGCACTTCCTTGATTTTAGATACCTTCTTATTTCCCGATGGTTGTTAAGTAGATGCCTGGGATGATTTGCTTCTTTGATCTTTTCCTTTTGTGGTATGGCATCTCGACGTATGTCGGGTGGGGTGATGCTGGCTAGTCTAAACAGATCTAGCAAGGGTGTTGCTACTAATGTGACAGTGACAGACCGACGAGGTTTGTTCAGGTCGATACCCACATTTTCTGCACAGTATGATCTTTCCCAAATTAAAGCATAATATTCAGTGCGTGGTATTAGATTTAAGTTTTTTATAGGAAGATTATTTTAGGTGGTCGCTTTTTTTGAGCTGATTGACATGATCCTTGAAAGCCAGTGTTCTATGAAGAGTGACACCAAGTTAATTCAATGTTGGTGGTATCCCAGTTCTTGGCTTCCCATTTTATTTTCAATTTTCTGCTTGATGGTTGTTTGAATAGAACGAGCATACCAAGGTTTTCATGAGGTTTGCTTTAAGGTGCTATTATTATGCTATTATTTGGCATGAAGTAAACCTTTACATGGTGCCCCTATTATTGTGAACTATTTAGAGGCCAATTACTACACTACACACTCTACCCAGCCGTAGAGGTGGTAAAAGGATGAACCCTGGGCCTCTTGAGAAGAAGATGATTTCGGATAAAATAAAATAAGCGTTCAACGTGAAACCTGCGGAACTCATTCTTGAAATGAAGATAAAAATGTTCTTATGATATGGACGGTATCAAATGCTTATCCTATGCACCGAGAGTTGCGACAGTGACGAGAAAAACTAGCGATATGGACGTAAACTGTGTTGGAAACGTATACGATTAAAATGTTTGTAACTATCACCTTACTGTGTTATTATTCATCTATGGAATGCTAACTCTTTCCACACTTGTTTTTTTTCCTTTCGCATTTTTTAATCATTTACGAGACCGGGAAATCCTGAGCCAGCTGTTCTTGTCCTTGACCTGTTACTTCTCCTTTTTCATATTGGTGACGATGTTTACAAACTTGTTGTTAATGTCGAGTAATTCTTTAATTTTTTTGCCATTATTTGGTGGTTCTTGGTTTTATTTAGGTATTCTGGGTAAATTATCTGGGTACGATTATCTGGGTACGATTATCCGGGTACGATTTTCCGGGTGTGATTATTCGGGTGTGATTATTCGGGTGTGATTATCCGGGTGTGGTTATCCGGGTGCGATTATCCGGGTGCGGAAACTTTTATGCATATGAATTCTATTTGTCCATTGAAAAAATAACATTTGAACCATATCATAACTATGGAAATAATAAGATTTGGCTGCGTTCTGTATAAATCTGTAGCCATGCACTACCTGCGAGAGAATCAGTGGTATCACTGTTTTTGTCTGCTTTCATGCTTGTTTTGTATCGGAACAAAATAGCCGCCATAAAAACTAGAACAGTTGCTCGTCAATCCCCTCTTTGTTATAATATTTACTTTTAAAAATCGCCGCTGGAATTACTGCGCGCAATTGGATTCTCCTTAATAAGGGGCATACTACTGAGTGTGTACGTGTATAAAACATAAAAAGCACAATGTAAACATATAAGACAAATTACCCTTTGCACTAATGTGGCTTCAAGTTCAAGGTGAAAGACCTTGAAAAAACAAACAGACAAAAATGAAAACTACAATGGACTAATCTTCATACCAAAGCCAACTTAACGAGTTTCTCATTTAATTTTTAATTTTCTTGTAAAAATCCATCAAATATTTCCAGGTTTTACTTTTATATACTTTAAAATTTTTAGAAAATTTATATATTTTATATAATTTTCGGAAAGTTTTTCGTAAAGTTTTTCTTATTGAAAATCTTACAACTGTTCTCTGTTGATCTTGATATACCTGTCTTATGCTTATCCAGTGGATGATGCATACTGTACTTGATTAAACAAGCACTCGTGGGAAAAGCATATATATATCAACGTTAAGCATATGGATATATCGAGACCCTAGTTGTATCAACAGTTTCTGTGTCTACGCTTATTAACAGAATAATTTAACACATCATGACCTTCAGTATACACGATTGAAGTGTTTGGAATTGTTCCATTTAACTTAACATTTATGGAGGAGATTAAGTAAGATCTATTTGAGTATTTAAGATTAGCTGGAACAATAAACCCCGAAGTTGAGTCAACTAAATCGTGAATTTTTGTACTGAAATACTATATCCTTAAAGTTCTTATTGTGATGGTATTAGAGAAATGAAACACACAGGACGGCATACTGTTTGAGTTTTTATATTTAGGATTATGGAAGAATTGGAAGAGGGTTCAATATTAGGAAAATCTATCGTACAATCCCTACAGACTAACGTAGATTATATACCTGATATGATCTTTTGATTCAGCCCCAGCGTGTTTTGAAGATACGATTCATCGATTACACACTGTCTGAAGTATTTGGAAAAGCAGACACTATGTGACCCATCACGAATGTTAATTCTCATTTCACGCATCCATTCTTTCCGTGTACTTTGCTGCATAACTGACACTGAAAACTCTTTGATGTTTACAGACATAGGTAAGTTTTAGAGCTATTGTAATTACAAGTAAATAATGTAATTGACCAGTAACTTAACCAACTGTAACCGATGTCTTGTTTTTATGATGAAACATTTCTACGATGGGTAATATCACAATCGAAGCTTAGCTGCTTAGGCAAGACGATAGTTGTTTGGGAGTCATGTTCACCACCTAAAGGGGTTTGCTTGATAAAACAGGAGGTCCGTTTCGCTTGGAAGTTCAGATCACAGTGTGTGTTTTGCAATAAAATGTATTTTATGAGCTGAAAGACCTTAGTGTTACGACAATATAAATGAAGTGTCGTCGTTAACGAATCTGAGGCTTCCCTGTTTGCCCAGCTAGAATAAAGCGCAAGTGTTTTAGGTTTGAAACGTTTGCTGTCTTAAGTTCAACAGTTTTCGGGGTGTTATTAAAAATAGCAGTATATTCTTTTAAATCGGCTGTATTTGGGGAGCTCAGAGTTTGACCACAGCTTTTAAAAAAAATTTTATATTCCTGTACCCAGTTATTTCTAGTTTAAGCAATATTTACATCTGTATTTTTTCATTTTTTTAAACTTAGATATTGAAAATAATTTTTCAAGGACGATTCTTCTCTCTTTCAAGCCGCAGCTTATAGTTGTCAGTTAGCACCTATTTATGCGGTTTGAATTTAAGAAAAGATTGTAAACAAGCTTTTTTGTAAGAAGTAGCCCGTGTCATTTTCCGTTTTGTTTCGTCTCAGTATAAGTCAAAACAAAATAGTGCTACACTTGCTTTACTGCCCCTAAAGAATATTCCCGTTAAAACTATTTTTTCCAACTGCTGTAAATGGTGGTTAATTATGAACCAGGTAGCTTTCTGTTACGTTTGGGTGCAAAGAAGTACGAGACATTGATATATAATCAAGCCAACAATGTTATTTTATTAATCTTGCAATATACAAAAACAGTAAAACTGGTGAATACTGTTTTTGTATTTTTACCTTGTAGCCTGAAGATGAAGTATTAACTTCGAAATATATTGCAAAATTAATAAAATAACATTGTTGGCTTGATTAAATATCAATTGTACAAATTGCACAATGTTTTTACCAAACAAATTATTTATACGAGATATTAACCAGCAACTTGGATTACCCTCCGAAAATTAATTTTTTACTTGGTTATGGAAGCTGTACAAAATGCCGTATATCGAGAGCAGACATAGCATAAGAAATACGGTATCCCGCTGTGCATTATGTCAATATATGTTGTCAATCAACGTCGTTAAACCAAGAAGTTTTTTTGCGATATTTTGTTTAGTATTAAAAGCTGCTTAAATACTCCTATTTTCCCCCGAAAACAAACAAAGTAATGAATGTCATTCACAATACCAAAAAACCCATTGGATTTAAGAGACAGAATAGGCTGTTCTGAGCATTCTCTTCATCTATTATGTAAGTACATGAAATGTAATGTAATGTACGTACATACATAAATATTTATTCATATACATATAGATGTACGTACATATACAAACTTATGCACACATTATCTATCTATCTATCTATCCTTCCTATCTATCCTTCCTATCTATCTATCTATCTATCTATCTATCTATCTATCTATCTATCTATCTATCCATCTATCTATCTACCTATCTAACTATCTGCCCATCTATCTATGAATCGAAAATTGAAATAAGAACTCTCCTACCGTAATAAGATTTTTTATTTTGAAATTGATTAATAAATTAAGAAAAAATTTTTTAATACGACCTGAAACCCACAGCGGGAAAGTGGCTTCAAAGGTTTACGTAGGCCAAAAGACCTTTAAAAGTATTGATTTCAAAGGGAGTAATCGAAAGATTGTGTCAAGTGGAGCGTTTACGACAACACTGTGAATCGTTTTTTAGTGACCTTGATCTTTTGGTATTTTCCTTATTCCAGTGGTGTAATTTTACCTCGACGTCGTCAAGATTTCTAGTATTTTTAATGAGAATGACGTGATGTTTATTCCAAGGCTAGTGTTAATTTTAAATCAAATGGGAAAATGCAAACCGAGATTCTGTTAGTCTTTGGGTACTGTGTAAACGAGAATCACTTAGCAATGATGTTTTCATGCCTTGTACATTTTGAAATCATAACAGATACTGTATTGAGTTACGCACCATGATAACTGAGCGTTCACCCAAAAATTTATCCAGAACAGAAACAAAACATTTGCAGAAGAAGTTTCTCTTTCAAGGAGGTTTTAGCAAATGGTGAGTGCTACAATAAGAACAAGATAACCGGTATTCCTATTTTTTGTTAAGACAACGTTTGCTTTGATTTGTTTCGAGGAAAATAGTTTCTTTGGGTATTATGGTCTATTTCATCAGAATGGTCTTGAGGACTGTCGGGAATGTGTTGGCTTAGTTGGTGTGTTATTGAAGAACTGGTTTTCTTGCTTGGTAAACTGAATACAGGATTTTAACTGTGGTAATAAATGAATTATCATTTTGGTCAAATTTATTATCAAGGTGCTTTAAATACTTATATATATATATACTTTATATATTTATATATATATATATTTTTATATACGTATATATAGAAGTATATATAAATAAAAGATTATATATATAACACTTTAATTTATCATTTATCTGTATCTACATTTTATTACCCCCTGTGATTTGCGTAGTACTGCTACTCGTCAAGAATGCAGACAGAGTGCAAAATGGACTTATGGGGGTATGAAAAAGCGGCAGGGTTTTGTGTTTCACTTTCCTAAATCAATGTAAAGATGAAGGAAAATAACTACATTCCTTTTTGTTCAAGCCCAATAAAAGCTCTCTCTGTACACGGTCGAACTTCATTGCCTAGTATCACTTGCATTATTTTTATTACTATTTGATAATATTTATATTTGAAATAATATCGTGTAGAAATATTTAATGTAATGTAATATTCGTCTCCATCGTCATGTGCTATGGCCTCGTGGAGGGTCAGCTATCATGCAGCATCACTGCCTGCTGTCCTTCGCTGCCCACAGTATTTGAAGCTTGCACTTCTACGTTTGTGTTAAACTGCTTCTCAGATATATTCCTCTTGCTCTACCTTTTCTTCGTTTTTCACCAACCATTTCCGCTAGTACTAGCTCTTTAAATCTCTCCTTTCTAGTTACTTGCTCCAGAAATGACAGCTGCCCTCTTCTGATGGTGAACAACGGTGTTTTATTGGATCCCCCCTTCTCAGAACCTTTTCATTTGTCACATACTCCGTCCAGATAATCTTCATAAAGCGGCGGAATGGTCCAGCTTTCACAGCCATACTCAAGGACTGGGATAACATACAGCTACGTGTTCGTATGTACCGAGAGAGTCCTGTTCCTTAGAATTCTGGGCATTTCTGAAATACCACCTTTGTCATGCCAATTGTTATTCGTATTTCCTCCACGCATGTCCTGTCTGATGTCATCATGCTGAAGGTTTTCTTACGATTTATTCTAAGATCTTTTTATTGCTGATCTTAATAATCCGTATATTCATCTCATTATGCATCCACTATTTGAAAACGTCCTTTCCTTCTAGATATATCATAAATCGTTCCCTGTGTAGAATAAATAAGCACCTTTGTCTAACTCCTCTTTTGATACTACAGAACGTCCTCACCTCATTCTTGACTCATACCCCAGCAACTTGCTCTCCCCAGAACTCGTAAATCCTTGTCGTCAATATCTAGGTCTCACAACAACCCCAGGAAACTTTCATGTCTCACTTTATCAAAGGCCTTGCTTTAATCCATGAAGCATATATATATATATATATATATATATATATATATATGTCTATATCTATATCTATATACATACACCACACGTCTCGCTGCATTTCTAAAGGCGCATTTTGACAACAGTCTCATATCTAAGATAGCATTTCCTTAGACAAACCCAAACTGTTGTTTTACAGTTTCGGGCCTCATTGCTGTCCGTAGTCTTGCCATAATGATGCGCACAAGTATTTTTGTTATGTGGCTCCTGAGATTTATAACGCTGTGAAGCTCCCATTCTGTAGACCCTGGTTTCTTAGATAAAGTGATAAAATGGACTTTCTCAGATCTGAATGGATTCCTCCGCCCTCATAGATATCAGTGCCGTGACTTTGACCAGTCCAAACTCATCAGGAGCTTTAATCATTTATGTACGAATCTGTCTTATTAATTGCAGCGTTTATGGTTTTATCCTTTCCATCCTTTGTCCTTTTCTCTGATGCTGGATAAATTCCTTTCCAAATTATTCTAGAGCTTCATTCAAAACACCCCCTTGCTGGTTTTCTTCTCGGTCTAGTATTTCAAATCGATTTCTCACTAAGGCAATATCTACCCCTGATCTCTTTATTGTCTTGGAGTAGATTCCATTGGAGTTCCATTCTTGCCGTGGCACGGCATGAATGGAGTTGGGAAGCTTTACTCTGATGGTGCATTTGACAGGGTTATGGTCCCTCACACAGTCAGCGTCATGATATGACTCGGTTTGCATTTTTTTTTTTGATTTCTGAAACGACTATTGATAATAACATTGTCAATTTGGTATCAACATTTATCTCCTGGATCTTTCCAGGTTCACAGACTCCTGTGATGATTTTAAACCACGTGTTCAGTCATAGGACAACGGTCCAGGCCTACCTGTCGAACATCGAATTCCCTACCAAGCGAGGTGTTGGCCTTTCTGTTAGAATGAACCCCATTCATGCTGTTATCTTTGGTCAAGGTTCGGTGCATTTTCATGACCGTGCTTGGAAAGCTAAGGTGGTGGTTTGCCATTGAATATCACCGGATGGCCACTCAGGTTAACGCTTTACTTATACCCTTTGCATAGCACTATACATTGGAGGTGCTTCTTTTTCACCGTTGATCCTATTCCGGATCCTTCCGGTATCCATCCATCCGTCCATCCAACCCTCCATCCCTCCATCTCACCATCCATTCAACCCTCCATCTCTCCATCTCTTCATCACACCATCCCTCCATCTTTCCATCTTTCCATCTTTCCATCTTTCCATCTTTCCATCTCATCATCACCCCATCTCTTCACCGCTCCATCTTTCCATCCCTCAAGCTAGCTATAATTTATTTTATTGCCTTTATATAATAATTATTTCAAGTATTTGTGTACAGAACTAGGTATGAACTTGAAAATTCTGAATTTTATGGACTCAGAGGAAGAGATACCTCTCCCATCGTCAGGGTACGATGGGAGAAGTATCTCTCGAGACGTAGCTCAGAAAAAGCTTACGACTCAAGACATGATAAAGTATTGTAGATTTAATGGCCAAATGGTTTACCACCTGAATTATCGGCACAACGTTCTTAAGCAGAACATTACGTGAATTTTGTCGCCATATCTTCAATTTGAGAGCATGATTCTTTACCTGGTATCCTATCATTGGGTATCTCATCTCAATGCTATACTACTATGGTGTAAGGGCTATACTATTATGACGTAAGGGCAATACTATTATGACGTAAGGGCTATACTATTATGACGTAAGGGCTATACTATTTACATTCTAAACCAGGTAAATATGAGCCAACAATGCTAAGGACGAACCTTCTACTTAAGAGCGTTGAAAATGATATTTAAGCCCATCTTCAGTTAATTTTATATTTATTTATTCTTTTTGTATTAGATCCAGTTTTGTGGTTGTTATTGTAAAAGTGCACGTTAAAACTTGTTAACTGTTGGCTTTGTAAATATTACGAATCACGTTGACGTGAAAAAAGAGTGAATTTTGATAATGGAGAGAAATTTTTGGTTGGTGATTTTGTTTATTATTAAATGGCTTAAAGCTTATTTTATCATAGGCTTGTGAACAGTAGGGTTTAACAAATTACGTTTTACCGTAGCGTGTACACTGTGGAGCTGGGGGTGTTCATGACTTCATTGGACTGTGGGGTGCAGGGCAGCAATGAAGTCGCTCATTTGGTCCATGTTGCAGGCCACTCTTTGTTTTGTCCAGATCTTATTGCTTTGTTTTCTTTTCCCTGCTGCCCCCTCCCCCCCACGTCTGCCTAGATCGTCCGCTTCTCCTATTTTCCTCCTATTTTCCTCCTATTTTCCTCCTATTTTCCTCCTATTTTCCAGCAAACAGGCACTCTGTCAATTGAGTCATGCTCCATTTGCTAATGTAGTTTTTGTTGTGTTAAGGACATCCTTCGTCATGCCAGTAGCATCCGGACGGCTTTTACCACTAGTAGTAACTCATATCCCAGACTGGAGCTCAGAAACCCTATCCACATCAGTTGTAGCGTTTTTCTTCGTTGCGGTTTCTGTAATAAATTGTTTTTTATGGAATTGGGTTGTTGGCCCAATCCCCAACCCTTCTTTCTTACGCAAACCAAACGACGGAGTTTTTTCATGACACTGCACTAAAAATTCCTTGAGGGATTACGTTGGAGTCTAAATGTTACCTATCAGGAATACTTATCGAGTGATTATGGCGTGCTTGGATATTTCGTGTTCTATTTTAAGTGCCAGTAATAAATTATATGACTGTGGTTCTTTGCGGCAAGGAAATACTTTCCTTAACAACTTATTACATTTTGCAGCTCGTTTGCATTGACAAATAGATAATGGCATTTAAGTTCAACTTAAAATTCAAGCGGAATTCTAATAATTACTTTCCGTGGTTTTCGGTTGATAAGAAATATATTAGTTGACACGTCGTGGCCTTTTGTCTCAATCAAATGAGGTGACTATATTATTTTTAAAGTGGCAGTACCCGAGTGTTTGAATCAGCTGCATACCATGCAAGAGGTTTGTGGTAGGAGCCTCAGCCACGCCCCCGAGAATACTGTGCCTAATTTATTCTCTCTTTTTAAGTGGCATACTACACGTGTCTTCTTGTTTTTGGAGGTTGAATTGGGAGTACGAAAAATCACAAACCAATAGAAAGATTTTTGAACTACAATAAAGACAATTAACCTCACTTATTTTTAAAATCCTTGATCCTAGGATTGACAAAAATACATCCCTTTCTCATTGAATTTAGGAAAATGTTGAGTACCATTGTTTACACAGGAGTGTACCCTCCAGAAATTATCTTAATATTAGACCACGTAGTTCGACCTGTGAATCGATCATTATAGTGAAAACACACGGAATTTCTTGCTTACAAGATGGTCTAACTCGTCAGTTCATTTAGTTTCTTTACTTTCTGTTGTCTCTCCCTGCTCTAAATTATCATTTGATGTCATCTGATGGCAGAGCTTCCAGCTTCGAGACCATTGCAGTTTGAATTTTAGTCATTTTAATGGTTATCATAAACGCGCCCTGAGTCATCAGAATTATAAGAAAAGCAAATAACCATCTGACACTGACTGCAAAAATAGTTTCGAAAATCCACCATCGGATATTTTCTTAGGTTTATAAAACCATATATATATATGATGTATGTATATTGTGTGTATGTGTGTGTGCTTGTGACAAATTATGCTCGCGATGTTTCGGTAGTCACTATATATCGTCTGTCTATCCAATTAATTTTTAAGTATCAACCAAACAATATGTTTGATTGACATTTAGTAAACATGAAACTCAGAGTTTCATGTTTATTAATACAATCATCGCGGTTTTCTTGGCTTTTTTGTAGTATANATATATATATATATATATATATATATATATATATATATATATATATATATATATATATATAAATCCAGTATAGCATACAAAATAACTAGACAAATTTAGCAGTTACTACTAGTTTCATGTTTTCTTAACAATCTTCAAACTGTTTGAAGATTGTTAAGAAAACATGAAACTAGTAGTACCTGCTAAATTTGTCTAGTTATTTTGTATACTATACTGGATTTATAAACGCTCTGGAAACATTGAGCACTCTTAGTGAATATTGGTATACTTTACTAATATTACTAATATATATATATATACAATTTCAAGTAAATGGAAACGCATTTTCAAATAATTTTTTTTTACTAACATACCTGTTGTCCCTCATGTCAGGGACAACATTAGAAGCTCCAACTCACCTTAATTTCGTAGTAGTACCCTATTTCTATAATGGCTCTCTTGGATTAAATTCCTTAACTATTTTGGGAGCAAATTACTATTTATATAAACCACTTGCAAATCAAACGTTTAAGTTGTTTTTTTCCCCACATTGTGAGGTCTCAACATTTAATTTGTGAGATTGATAGCAACCAGTGTTAAACTTGCATTTGGTAGCCTTGCTCATTTGAATCTTGAGATTGATCTTCATTCACCATCATTTTGAAGTGATTGCTCTTCTCTACATTTTATATGTACGACGAGAAAATATTTACCCAACTGAATTAATTTACTGCTATGTATGAGACAGGTCTTTATTATGAGAGTCAGCTGGGGTGGATTTAATTAAGCCGTCAATTGTCGACTTAAGCCCTGTGAAACGAAACCTTTGTATTTAACAAATAAAACTCGGAAGGTAAAAGTAAATTAAAACAACTTTTTGTAAGATATTATAATTAAAAATGCTGAGGAACTGCACAAGGCAGGTACAAATAAATGTTAAGACTGGCATGAAAAATGAAAAAAATACTAAGGCTTACACAAGGTAAGGTCTTAAAATCTTATCAATTTATTGCCCTTGATTACTGAAAGCTGTAATGTTTTTCTCATCTGACAAGATTAAGTCTACCAGGAGAATCTATTACTTTTGTTTTTGCGAGAGAAAAGCTTTAGCGAAACAAATTTTCATTCTTTTTAAAGTCAGAAGTGGTATGAAACATGTATTGGATATATAGACAGAAATACCTTTCCATTTGCAATTTTTAAAAGTTTTATTTAGGATTCATTTTCTGTACCCTGTGACATCGCACTTTTGTATATTTTTCCTTACCGATCTCAGCTCATAACTTCCCATTCCAACTGTTTGGATTCATGTGAATAAACTCTTCTCTGTTCATTGATGATATTTGATATCTTACTTAATTGTATTATAAAGCTTTTAGTAATAGCTGAAAGCTTATGTAAATACTATTAACATACAATATTGTGAATAGTTTGTACTCACACCCTTAAAACCATCCTTGGAGTGTATTTCATGATCGATTAGGTACAGTTCTGTGGAACGATGCTGTGCACCAAGTGTTGCACTAATTGTTTTGCGGACTTGATTGAAAACACCGAGCTGAAATTCTATATAATTTGCCACTATTATGATGCTTTTCAGTTTCTGTTTGCAGCGGTGGATGCTGCGTCTAACAAATAAAGCTATTCCTATGCCATTTTGTAAACAGAACCTGTAACTTCCTGCACAGTGAATGAAAACTTTAGTTATCGTTGAAATGACAGTTTTCCTAAAATGAGGCAGTGTTTTTTTCCCTTCTTTTAGCCTAACCAAAGTGGAAAGCCATTTAAATGCAAATGTCTACTTTTTTTATTCGATTTTTTTGCGTTTTGATCTTATTGTATTTCGTTTTTTCCCCTCTCCCAATCCTATCTCCCATGAACATGAACACACGCGTAATATGCTACTCACACAGGACAAACGAATGAAATAATATATTGCTCTCATGGGTTATGTTTGCAAATAAATAAAACAATTGTCGGTACCCTTGTTGTTCTTTCTTCTTGTTCTTCTTGTCATTGTTGTTGTTGTCGTCGTTGTTGTTGTCGTCGTCGTTGTTGTTGTTGTTGTCGTCGTCTTTGTTGTTGTTGTTCTTCCTCTTCTTCTTCATCATCATCTTATTATTATTGTAATAATTATTATTTTATGTTTTGATTTTGCGGTGATTTTTGTTTAATCTATGCCTTTAATGTCTGTCTGTCTATCTATCTATCTATCTATCTATCTATCTTTCTCTCCATATATATATATATATATATATATATATATACGTGTTCAGTCTATCGACGTTGACGATCATGCCCCCCCCCCCCAAGTGTCTCTATCCTTTGAATGTTGGATGATTTCACTTCCTGACCAAGATTGACCTATTCTCCTCCTGATGGTAGTCATATAGCCTTGTCGCTGTCTGCCACGAGCTCTCTTTCCCTCAATCTTTCCTGTGCTAACTAAATGTCCAAGCTTTTCTTTTCTACATATATGACAAAAAAGAGACATTTGCTGCTTTGTAATCACGTTGATTAGACTTCTATGTCCTCCAGCCCTGTCTAAAACAATTTCATTGCTTTGCCTATCTAACCATGATACTTTTAGCATACGCCTGAAAAACCATAATTCTAAAGAGTTTAATTTCTCCTCCATATTCCTTCTTTCTGTCCATGTTTCACAACCGTATAAAAGAACTGACCATGACATATATATGATGGATCTAAATTTATGTTTTTGTGTGTTTTATCTCTGGAGACATATATTGTGTTTAAACCTAATCATAATACATGTTGCAAAGAGAGATTTTATTGCCTTCTCGCCGTGAAATAGTCCGTTTTCTTGTTAAACAAAATTTGATATGGTATTGGTTGGACAGCTTGAGATAATAATCTACCTATCGTGGATAATTTATTGACACGAACTTTATTTATGCAATGAACCCTAATGCCTAGAGAATGTATTACAATGCAAGAGTATCATTTAATGTATGCTATGCTATTTGATGAACACAGAAACAAGGTATTACGCTGCAAGAAGAACATCACGCAGCTTTACCTTCGCTATTAAAGATTCAATCGAAAAGAAAGCAGGAATGTTTGATCAACTCAGAACACTTATCAATCTTAATTGTAATACAGGTATTTCATGAGATTTGATAACAGATTTTCAAGCTGATTTTTACAACCTTTTGTTGCGCAACATCCTTTTAAAGAAAGATCTCTGTTAGATATTAGCCTCCATATGTGAAGGGGGCCATTATCTTATGACTATAGAGGCCCTGTAGATAAAAGATCTAAATTAACGAAATTAACATCAAGGATCAATACCAAAGGAGGACACTGACAATTGAGTTGTAAGCAAAGTTCTACTGCTCCCTTGCCAACTAAATTTCTGTTTATTATATTTGATTGTACGCTTGAATTAAGTTGTATTCGTTTGTATACTTTGTAGATAAAAGTCTGATGATGCCAGTAAAGAAAAAATCGTAATTTATATCCATTAGTGGCTGAGTGGTTAAATTGACAAAGTACCGTGCAAAAGGTTCGCGATTCACATCCTCTGCCACGTGGTGTGC
>RDPX01000301.1:391739-409266 GCA_003991215.1 Morbakka virulenta
TTTTGGTCTCACCCTACCTATTTTCGTCTCACTTTATCATCGTCTGAGGCCCCATCCGAAATTATGTCGCCCTATCTTAAACAATCCCGCCCCTTCGTATGCTATCCTACCCCTTTTTATCCTGTCCCACGCCTTCTTATACCATAACGCCGCTCCTTATCCTATCCCGCTGAATATTATCCTATCCCACTCCATGTAATCCTATATCGTCCCATCTTATCCTATCCCATCCCTTCTTAGTCTATCGCGCCCCATCTTATCCTATCCTGCTCTATCTTATCCATCCCAACGCCATCATATCCTTTCCTACTCCATCTTATCCACCCCAGCCCCATCTTATCCTATGCTGCCCCATCCTATCATATTGTGTGCCATCGCATTCATCTCAACCCCGGCCCATTTATCTCCTCGGTCTCATTATATCCTACTCGGTGCAATCCCATCCTCCTCAGTCTCATTTTATCCTACTCGGTTCCATCCCATCCTACTCTGTGCAATCCCATCCTCCTCGGTCTCATTTTATCCTACTCGGTTCCATCCCATCCTCCTCGGTGCAATCCCATCCTCCTCGGTCACATTATATCCTACTCGGTGCAATCCCATCCTAACCTATCCCATTCCATTCCATCCTACCCCAACCTGTTCAATCACATTTCATTCTATCCCGCCCAATCTCGTTTTGTCCCATTCTATTCTATCCATCCAGCCATGTATCGAGTTAACCAACCAAGCAACCAAACAATCAATGGACAGATCGACCAACCTAACTTGACAAACGTACCACCACCCCAGCTAATCGAGTGAAGCAACTAACCCAAACACCCATCTTAAATACTAACTGTATCTACGTTGCTACCATCCATTTAAACCAACTAAATCACTCATCGAAATTCGAGATATAAATCACATCATAGCTGCATGCTCTTTTTCCATGCACCAAATAGAACGAAAAATCTATTAAACCGAGACAACCCTGCATGGACTGAAGGAATCTGATATTCCAGTTTGAAGATTTGAAACGAATGCAGAGACAGTTTGTTCCTATTGAAGGAGAACAAGTATATTTAGGCTCATTATTGTGGAACACGTGTGCAGACTCGAGCCCATTGAATTTTGAAATATGACGGGAAAGATTGAAGGAGAAAAGGACAGAGGCAGACCAAGATAACACAGCTTGAACAAATGGACAACCAGCGAGAATTTTATAAAAGTAGGACTTAATCATGAGAATTAGAAAGGCAAGGTACTCGGTGAGATCTGTTAGATGAAGCGCTCTCCTTTTATGCCAACTTCCATTATATGTGTTAAGAAAAGCAGAAAATTAAAGTTATATGTTCCACTAAAACCCCGCATTTTTCTGCAGGCAATAAGGCTATTGGTTTTCTTACATGACTGCACAACAAACCTGAATCAAACACTAAAAAAAACCTGCCATCTACAGATAACAGAGTTGCTATAGTACCTAACAGAATCGCTTCTTGGCCTTTTGGCTAAGGTCAGTTGTAGAACTCTGGTCTCTCCTTGGTGGGGACATTGGCTATAGTGCCCAACCATGCAGAACAGGTGGTCTCGAGATGCACGAGCCTTGCCTGAAGACCAACCCAAGAGGAAGGACCTTATCACCGAGGGTCCTGGATGGGGCTATCCGTATGTCTTCCATTTTATGGTGTCTCGTGCTTTTCGCCCCACTTTTTCTTGATCTGTTGCTTCCTTTCGGGTCATTCATGGATGGAAATCTGTGAAAGACAGAAATGGGCCTACTGTTTACCAAGGGTACCATCAATGAAATGCCCAGTATTTAACTGAAAACAAACGCCCATGCAGAATAAAATAAAGAAGCATGGTGTTGGCTTTTCATTATTAGAGAGCATAAACAGAAAGCAAACAATTCCGTAATCGCCCCATTTATTGCCAAGGGCACTTGAGAAAATGGGTAAAATCTGGCGAAATGCAGGACTTAAAAAGGAAACACTTGAGGGTGTAAACAGTTTAAATGATAGCTGGCATTTTGTCGTCAAATTGTGTACCTATGTACCTTAATAGTGCGCTTGTACTTATGTAGAATTGCACCACGAAGAAGTGTGAAAACGATATACAGCACACTGGAGTTGTTTACTTAATGCAATTTTTATTATCCATACACAAGAATATTATGCAAACGTAATATGTTACTGCAACGCAATAATTTATTTTTTAAGTGGGGGGAGGTGATGGTGGGGGGTTATTCTATTTCAATTGAAGAAGACAGGGTGAACGCTTGCAGGGGGCATAGGCGGTTATTGGGTACATTAGTGTAATGGCTTTATGCTTGAAATTTTGAAGGGCAATTGAAAGTTGCGAAGTCTGGTTTTCGATCAATGACTGCAAAAATTTACAATTCCTTGCCAATTGAATATCGACAAGGCGATACTTCTTGACCCTCTAACAACGTATAACAAATTATTTTAAGGAGGAGATATAAGTTTTTATTTTCTGTAACTATTTTTCGCTATTTTGATTTCAAATTTAGGTTATTAACACTTCTATTTTGACTGAACAATGAGAAATACATCCTGTGTTTAAAGGTTTTGAGTATAATAATAATAATAAAAATAATAATAATAGTTAAAATAATAATGGTAGTAATATAATAATGGTAGTAATATAATAATGGTAGTAATATAATAATAATAATAATAATAATAATGCCTGCATTTAACTTACCTAGCTTGTTGCTGGGCGCTGAATGTGGATTTTTCACCCATCCATCACTAGATGGTGTGTAACCACTCGATAATAATAATAATAATTGAACTTAGAAAACCCGATATTGTGATCGTCCAATATGAAGAAAAGGTATTTTATCATTGATGAAACTATCACTGTTTACCAAAGTATCGATGACAAAGAATGAGAGAAGATCACCAAATATTGTGAGATAAAACAAAAAGTAATGAAAGTATGGAATGTGTTAAAGTATGAGTGATTGCAATAGTGGTTGGGGTACTTAACTCCACCCCAAGAAAATTAATAGAACAGTTGGTGAGACTCGGATCAGTAGATTATATTCACTGGATTAAAAAATCAATACTCCTTGCAACAACTGGAGTACTAATAAAATGATTGTGTCTGATGGTGCCAGTTATAATTTGAGATTCGATAAACATTTGACTATGAGCTTTATGGGGGTGAACTCGATGAAAGTAATAAAAATAATTAAAAAAATGTTAAATTTTCTTTTCAGGCTCTTGATATTTTAAAGCAGTTGCGTAGTCGCTTGACCATGGCAACTGCTAGCAGTGATAAAGCCAAGGTGCGAGAAACGGCCGCCGAAGCGGCTTCTCCACAGCTACGAGAAGGTAAATTGCTTCTGAGTCGAATGGATATACCAGGATTACGTACATTACTCGAAGAACTGGAAAAAGTGTATGAAAATATATTAAGTACAACAGAAGTAGGAGTTTTCTCAGACGACGAAGAAGTAGTGGAACTAAACAGGGAAGCTGAAAAGGTAAATTTTTGTTTAAGGTGATGGATCTGTAATGTCTAAATAGTGTGTTATTTGCTGTTAAAACAGCTACTTTAAGACAAAGTCACAGATCTTCTGTAAGAAATGAAATAAACATAGAACTATAGCGTTAGCTAAGTGTAATTGGTTAACCATGTAAACTTACGGAAGGTGCTTATCAAAATATGCAAAAAAGAATCAACCGCGTGAGATTCGACTCTTTGTCCACTCAGGTACTGGATTTTCTAGACCATTACCTTGTTATCTACCCCAGTAGCCTGTTTGTTAGTTTAACGCTCTCTTTTCTAGGCCACTGCCCTGTTTTGTAGACCAACGTTCTGTTTTCTGGTCCAACGCTTTAAACATTTAGCAACGATGACGCGATAACAAAGAAAATTCATGACCTTAACTTTTACTACATCGTGTACGACGAAGCGCAAAACGGCAAACTTTATTGAAAAAAGAACGTACTACCGGTATTCATTTTACGCTATTCGTGACAAACACAGACAACTGGCTTAGATATATAGATATATATATAGATATATAGATATAGATATAGATATATATATATATATATTTACATCATTTTTCTATCGGATAGGGTACGGTACTTCAGTTCAGTACTTCAGTCACTGAAAGTTATTTATTTTGTTGTTTTTTTCATTTAGATACAGAGCTGGATACGTAATATAGCCGAAGAATTTTTGACCGTTCATGTGAACGTTGGAACATCAGCCGTCACAGCGCAAGAATTTCAGGAGGATCATGATCTATTGTTTAAAGAGCTTGAGGTACGTATTATTTCGGCGTTATGTACCTGGTTTGTAAGTTGTAACCAAACAGTTAGCCGCAGACAGTTCACTGCGTGGTATTCCTACAACAGTTTTCTGCCGGCCTGACAAATCGCTACTTTTTAAAATACACCGGGTTACAGAGAATCACTAGATTAAACAGCAAAATATTGACAAAACCGTATGTAAATTTCACGGAATGTTGTTCACAAATGAAAAATCGCGAATACTATAAAGTGCGAATGTCAATTTCTCACAATATAGGTACACAAGATTGGTAATGATAAGATCTCCCATTTATTTTATATGGATGATTTGAAGCTTTACGGAAAAAGATGATAGTGAACTTGAAGGGCTTTTGAAAATTGTAAAAGAGTTCAGTGATAATATTGGTATGGAATTTTGTCACAGTAAATGAACAAAACCTACTTCCATGAAAGGTAGACTCGTTAAATCTTTGATTGTTCAGCGCGATAAGGAAACTGTAATCAAGGACTTGGAATTGGACGAAGCGTACAAGTATCTTGGTATAAATCAATCTAATGGGACTGAACACACAGATATGAAAGAGAAACTGAAGAAAGAACTTGCAAGAAGGACTAGGGCCATTTTGAAAAGCGAGTTGAACTTGAAAAACAGGATTACAGCTATAAATGCATTATCTCTTCTGGTCATTACTTACAGTCATAATGTCATTAACTGGAATCTTAGTGAGATAAAAAAACTAGACATAAAAATACGTAAAATGCTAACAACGTTTTATAAGCACCATTCAAAAGCTGATATTGATCGCTTGTACGTACCCTGAAAGGAAGGAAATAGAGGTCTAAGCCAATTAAAGATTGCATACAAACCATCCACCATTGGCCTCCTTAGATACTTGGTTGTTAAGGATGACTGGATGCTAAAATTTGTGCACAGGCATCATGAAAGGAAGGGATTGCACTCTCTTGTTAAAGAAGCAACAAAGTTCTCTACGGAACCTGAAATAGACCTAGAATTTGGAGCTGATGGAAAGGAAAGGGAAGGACAGATCACTGATAACGTTCATAAACTGAAAACACTTGCTGAAGCAAGGGGAAAGAAAGCAATTAGTGAGGCTTGGAAAATGAAGCCGCTTCATGGACAGTACGCATTAAGCGGTTAAAAATCTGATTTATTACAACTGCACAAGATAAAACTTTGTTAACCAGAAACTGCGAGGCAAATGTTTTACGGAACGATACTGATCCGAAATATGACTTTTGTGGTAAAAGTGTTGAGACACGTCATCATATTGTGTCGGCTACTACTACTACTACTACTACTACTACTACTACTACTACTACTACTACTACTACTACTACTACTTACTACTACTACTATTACTACTACTACTTACTACTATTACTACTACTACTATTATCATTACTATTATTATTACTACTACTACTATTATCATTACTATTATTATTACTACTACTACTATGACTACTACTACTATGACTACTACTACTAGTAGTACTATTATTATTACTATTATTATTACTACTACTACTACTATTACTACTACTACTACTACTACTACTATTACTACTACTTACCACTACTACTTATTAATACTACTACTACTACTTACTACTATTACTACTACTACTATTATCATTACTATTATTATTACTACTACTACTACTACTATGACTACTACTACTACTATGACTACTACTACTAGTAGTACTATTATTATTACTAGTATTATTACTACTACTACTACTTACCACTACTACTACTTACTACTACTACTACTACTACTTACTACTATTACTACTACTACTATTATCATTACTATTATTATTACTACTACTACTACTATGACTACTACTACTACTATGACTACTACTACTAGTAGTACTATTATTATTACTATTATTATTATTACTACTACTACTACTACTACTACTACTACTACTACTACTAATAATAATCATAATAATATACTTATTACACTTCTACTTCTTCCTGATCATTACACTACTCACTCCTATTACTCNAGCTCTTGGAACTCTAAGCAAAAACTTTAATTGATATGCTGAGCAACTTCAGATGAGACAAGTGACATCTTTGTTGCATAAGACTTGTGTGGTTGTAACAGCAGAGATAATTGGAAGGACTCTGCACACCCAAGACTTAAGGATTCAGTCTGCTTCCCAGACAAAGGCCGCCAAAGAATAAAGGGTGTAAAGGAAGGACAATAATAATGATAATGATGATGATATTTATTATTATGGTTATTATTATTTATATTTATAATATAATAGTAATATAATAGTATTAGTTACTGTATTACTTTTCCATACTGTAATTTCAGAAATTAAGGTTGCCCCATTGTTTATACTTTTAATAGGAATTGGGTCAGGTGGCCAATAAATGTTTCCATGAAAAGTTATACGAGTTGAATTACTGGAGTTTCACTATCGTTAGTAAAACTATTTTAAAAAATACAAATTTTCTTACTATCACTAAAGATAGTATCAGTTTTTCCATCACAGAAAGTCCTTTTTCCACCTGAAAACAGATTATACCGAAGTAAATTATCGTTATGGTGAATTGTTCGCTGCGAACTGCTGGTGCGAAATGCACTCTGTTTTTTTATATAGATTTGCACTTTCGGGTTTATGGCTAATTATGAAGGGCTTATTTATTTGTACAAAATAAGGTGTTTATTGCCAGTGATAATAAAACTGAATGTCACTTCGGAGCATCATATGGCCACACTTTAATACTGTTTGAAAACCTTTGTTGTATGGTTAAAATAAGACGTGTAATAAGAGACAAAAGGAATGACTGTAAGCAGCAGTAGCTATTGTGAAGACATTCATTATTGGCTGCCCATAGTTCACTGCCCAATCATTACTTACAACCAATAACAGCATACCGCAAATTTGGTACAATCGTTATCAGAGCAGGAAGTGT
Organism: Morbakka virulenta; assembly: GCA_003991215.1. NCBI lineage: Eukaryota > Metazoa > Cnidaria > Cubozoa > Carybdeida > Carukiidae > Morbakka > Morbakka virulenta. The sequence goes on from RDPX01000301.1 coordinate 398,973, forward strand.
TAAAGGTTTTGTGTTTTTTTTTGATCGAGCGACAACTAGGTAAGTAAGACACTGGTAATGTATTTTGTTAACACTTGGATATATTGCCTTCCAGACAAACATTATTTCGCTATTTGTTATCATTTGCTTTTAAGTATGACGTTAAGATTTGAATGGATTTAAAATGTATTTATTTTGGTCAATATAAAGAATAGCTGGGACTTAAATCGAAGTCGATCCTGTTCATATTTATACACAGAAATTTATAAAGCAGAAATGTTACCTGCTAAGAAATGCAGCTTTGTAAGAGAGAAACCACAAGTATTTATATTTGCAGGACGTTCTGTTGATAGAGTATGGTTTATACCGTATGTGCAATGGGTTGAAGTTTTTAACTCATCTAATTGAGAACCATGTTTGTTAAATCGTGCTTGTCTGTGTCTTAAGTGTCCAATAAGTTTAAAAGAAATTATAGAAGGCCATTACTGAGTATTCTAGTTTATATATTTTGGACTCGATTGTTTTCATGAAGAATTACTTTGCATGCTATAGCCGTTGAATAATGACCGTGGTTGTTAGTTGGTCAAAATAATAAAGGATTTCATGTTTGAGGTCAAGTCCTTCTACTTTGGAATTTGGAAGTGATTCAATAGAGAAAATGATAGTTACTGTGGTTTATTTCTGGCCTGTACTGAATAAGAAAGCTTATCTTGTTTTTAAAAACACACTTATTTACCGTGTACACATTTTTAACGATTTAGAAACTGTTTACATTTCGAAAGAAATTTTAAGCCTCTCATCGGATTATCTAAAGTAGAGGAGTCGCGACTTAATGGTTGGTGCAACTGCACCCTAACCGAGAATTGCGGGTTCGATTGCCGAGCGGGCGAATTCGGAACTTCACAAAAGAAAAAGCCATTGGTTGGCGTCAGGAAGGGCATCCAGCCAAGAAACTCCTCACTGCCAAATCAAAGTCCCTGTGAAGGGCGCCGTCTGAGCCCCAATAATGGGGAAAATAACGTTAAATCAAAAACAAAAAAATTGGAATAGCTAAAATAGAAAACTTTTCTGGTTTTTCTTTGGTTTTTACGTTTGTGTTTTGGAATATTTCTAAAGTTCTTCTATTCCAGGTACTTAACCTATACGTAGAAAAAAAATGTATTTGTCAAGGTCAACTGACAAGTGATCTTTTCTCAACTTCTTATAACATCACAAAGCAATTTGCTTTGTAATATAAGATTATCTGAAGCAGAAATAAGCTATTACCATTTCACTGACGCCAAGTTGAATTTATAAAAGAAATCATGAATTTACATTGAAAATTGATAGAAGTAGCTCAAAATGGACTTGTTATTTATTGTGTTTGTGTTTGTACGTGTTTGTTTTGTTTTTGTTTTTGTTTGTTTTCTTTAATTTTTATTTGTCTTTTGTTTTGGTTTCTGTTTGGTCAGAGTCGTATTATATTTCTTTTTTGTTTATATTTTTTATTTGTTTTTTTGTTGTTTATATTTGTGTTTTTTTCGTTTAATTTTGTTTTTATTTAATTATAATTATATTTCGTTTACTTTTTTGTTATTTGTTTTTATTTGTTTGTTTTGGGTTTTTCTCCCACTTGACATACTAACATACTTACAAGGTCATTTACTTTCTTACACTCGTCTTTCTACTTTCATACGTTCTGGTCGACGGAGTGAGTGACGTACGTGCTCACTTACTTATTTACTTACAAAATTATAATAATGGTAATATTATGGTATTAATAAACAAATAATAACAGAAACAACAACAATTATAATAATCTAAATAATAATAATAATAATGGATTCATTTATTCAAAAAGGGCACAAAAATGGGAATGGTTGCGAAGGGATGGGTTTAAAAAGGAGACAAAATCTCATTTGAGCTACCCTAGAACAGACAATATGAACAAATGCCACCAAGCATCAAATCAATAAGACATGTGAATTTGCATTATGTAGGGTTTGAAATGGTAAATCAAAAAGTGTGTCATATATTCAGTGCATGCTCACAATTGGCAAAGAACCAATATTGAAGGAGACATGAGAGAGTGGTATAAATAGTACATCAGTTTCTATGCAAAAAGTATTGGCTTGACTGTAATGAGAAGTCATAGAAGGAAAGGTGCAAACTCTTATGAGATTTTAGCTTTCGGTCAGGTAAATTATAGATGTTAGCAGATCTGATGTTCTTTGTACAGATAAGTGTTAGATGAGATACCTTATTGTTATTGTTACTATCCTTGGAGACCAAAATGTGGATGTGAAAGAGCTGGAAAAATTTTAAAAGTATCAAGACTTGCAAATGGAGGGGCAAACGTTGTGGAATCTGAAGGTAGAGCTTATTCCCATAGTGATTGGTGCAGTAGGAATGATAAATGGGAAATTAGGAAAAGATGTGGAAAAGTTAATATTTCCAATGACATTCTATCACTAAAGAAGACTACCCTACTTAGAACAGATTACCCCAGTATCCTTTCAGATTTTTATAAATTTCCCCAGTAGGTAAATTTTTTTAATTTCATTTTTTCTTTACTATTATTAGTAATGACTAATGGAATTTAGAATTGATTTTGTGGTTTTCACTGTATTTTCTAAGTTAATTACCTATTTTCATTCTATACTAGGGCACAAAAACGAAACTCCAAGCGCTTCGAGGGCAACTTGAAAGCCTAGTTGAAAGTAAACAAGAGCTAGTGGAAGATGTTAAAACGAGAGCAGAAGAGATGGATTCAAAATTACTAGACTTAGAAGAAAGACTGAGTTACCGAATCAACTTTGTCAAGAGTTATTTGAAATTTTTGGAGAACTCATTAGAGGTATTTTCTGGTTTTAGCCGTTCTTATTTTATTATAGATCAAGGAAACAGCTGTCATTATCTATCGATGCACTGGATAAACAAGGCACTGTTTGACATCACCTCCAGACGTGTACTACTGAAAGACTATTGTTGTCATCAGGATAGTGCTATGTGCCATCTTTTGTAGATTTCTTTGTTGAGTATTTCATTTCTTACAAGATTCGTCCTGAGATTGGGTACAAAAGTAAGCTCTGACTTTGTGTAGAACATTCGAGTACAGGGCGGACTTTGAAAAACGGTTTTGGTATTTCAACAGACCTTTTGGTAGTGGTCATTACTTTGACTTCTCAGGAGGTCGGGGTTGATCTATAAAAAAACACCCGAAAAATGCAACTCAGATACTTTCGTTGTAAAAAATTGTATATTTCGTTTTCCCCATGATTTGTTGGACCTGGAGGTCAAAGACCATTTACGCGATCTGACTAAAATGATCTGACCTGGCATGACCTGGCATGACCTGGCATGACCTGGCATGACCTGGCAAGACCTGATATGACTTGAGATGACTTGACATGCCCCGATCTGACATGCCCCGACCTGACATGACCCGACCTGACATGACCCGACCTGACATGACCCGACCTGACATGACCCGATCTGATATGACATGACATAACCTGACATGCTCTTTTAAAAACTCAGAGCTATTTCAATTTTTACCCATCGGACGTTGTGTAGGCGAAAAGGCTCCGAATGGAAGATTTTGAGATTTGTTGTGACGAAATCAGTTTTTCTGACATAAAAAAATTTTGCTTCTTTGCCCATTTAATGTTGAAACCTTTAGTCAATAAACAAAGTTCAATTTTAATTTGAAATCATTTGATATTTGGAACGAGAAGGTTTTGCTAGCCTAACCAGTTTCACACGCGAAGCTCTAGTCATCTCCATTGTTCTGAACAAAATCCTGAACACTGAAACACCAAAAATTTTGTCCCTGTATGCTGGGTAAAATTGTTGTTAAGAGCCAAGAACGGCCAGTTGTTTTATCTGTGAAATATTTTAGTTTTTATTATTCCTTTTTGACTGGAAAGGTATAACAGGATGTGACCTCCTAACACGTACGTGTCATGACTAGTCTTTGACAACTTTGAAAAAATGCCTCGGAACTTTCCCTGATCGTGGTTTTAATTTTGTTTGGGAAACTTCCATCTTGAATTAACATTGTTAATTTGCATTTCATTATTTCCGTTCGTGAAATTTTGCTTTTTTGTTGCAGTCCCTAAAACAAGTGAAGTTGCTGGAAGAAGAGTTAACAAGCGATGAGCCATATGAGAACATTGAAGCATCACCAGACACGATTACGAGACAAAGACAGGACAAGGAGAGCATTAAGTTACTATCTGCAAAGATCCACAAGGAAGGAAATAATCTTTTAATGAAGATTAGTCTAGTAAGAGCTTGACAATTTCATCTTGTGTGTATATGTATGTTAATAAACAGATTTATTTAACTTGTATGTATTGCACTTGTTTCTTTGATAGTAAGGGGACATTTGTACATGATGTGCCAGGGAGTAACTAAACATCGTACTGTTTTATGTTGTTAATTAAAGTTAGTTAATATTCGACATTTTCTGTGTATCTTATCATCTGTAGATGTATTTATGCGTGTGTGTTCAAGTGAGTTTTTTTGGTGATGTAATTATTTGGGATTTTTTTGGGTGATGTAATTATTTGGGATTTTTTTGGGTGATGTAATTATTTGGGATTTTTTTGGGTGATGTAATTATTTGGGATTTTTTTGGGTGATGTAATTATTTGGGATTTTTTTGAGTGACAGTTGTTTGTTGGTCATTGTAAGTTTATAGTGAATGCCTTTGTTTTTCCGTTGGGATACGGAGTCTCTCATGCTGACATCAGCAAAAACAAAAAATTGTGTACATTTTCCTAGACGATTATTCTGTTATTTTGGCTGGTCCTGTTGCATTTTTTTCCACATCAATTTAGGTTATTCTCCAAAAGTGTAAATTAATCTTTGAAGCAATTCTGTTAATTTACATCATGCCTTTTGAAGACCGAAAGAAATCTGAGTATTCAATTATTATTATTATTGAGTGGTGGAGCAATACGAGCCCACGGGGGACTCATGAGTAGAAACCCCAGCAAACCCATTCGACTACCAGCCCCATAAGGGTAAGCTGGGTGCATGCATCACACCTAAGTGTTTGTGATAAGTAGACGGTAATAAAAATACAACACATGACCTCGCAGGTGGGGCCTGGTTAGGTTTCCCAGTTTAGTTGACCCATTCTGCTTAAAACGGTCTCCGTAGCGAGTCTTCACCCAAGACCTTAGGACTAAGTAACAAAGTAAGAACTCGGTACTCAGCCCTTGAGAACAAGAGATCCACGCTCACGACAATTAGATATGATGCTCCCCCACTACTCCCGCCCGTTATACAGAAATGCATGATGTGTCAGCCCTTTCGGGATATGCACAACCGGTTAAGGTCAGGCAACTGACTGGCAAATCTGCGGTTTGAGCCGGAATGTTTGATGTAGCCCATTCATTATTATTATTATTATTAATTATTATTATTATTATTGTTGTTGTTGTTATTATTATTATTGTATGAAAATAGTGTGTGGACTATGTTTTATTTCTTGAATTAAGAAAGCTTCAGCAATATCGATATTTATATGTACTGTAACAGTGTTTAAAGAAATGACCAAGTTTAAAATCGTGGGTACAATATTTATTTTTTGATTTTTTAAAATATTTCAGTGCCCATCAGAAGATTCTTTAGATAGAGAATTGCCATCGCAGTTTATATCCAAAAGCCTGCGAACATTGGAAGAACACAATATCCACTTGGACGATCTTTGGGATCAAAGAGACCATCACCGTAACACACAAAAACATTCAACTTCTCAATATTTTGAATTTGAGAGGGAAATCAAGAAGGCAAGTTTTGAGTTTAACGAATCGTATTCAAGTTGGGTATATGTACTTCAAAAGAGTTTTTTGTTGCCTTTTTATAGCAGATGTTCCATTTATATTGACAATGTTTTTAATTATTATCGATTGATTATACATCATTATTGTTATTAGTATTATTATTACTATTATTGTTATAAGTGGTGGTGGTAGTAATAGCAATAGTAGTGGCAGTAGTAGTAGTATTGATATTAGTATTGGTAGTATTGATAGTAGTAGCAGCAGTGATAATAATAGTAGTAATAGTAGTGGTAGTAATATTAGTAGGAGTAATAGCAGCAGCAGTAGTAGTAGTAGTAGTAGTAGCAGTAGTAGTAGTAGCATCAGTAGAAGTAGTAGTAGTAGCATCAGTAGAAGTAGTAATAGTAGTAGCAATAGAAGAAGCTGCAGTAGTAGTAGTAGTAGTAGTAGTAGTAGTAGTAGTAGTAGTAATAGTAGTAACAGCAGCAGCAGCAGTAGTAATAGCAATAATAGTAGCAGTAGTACTTGTAGGATTTTACTACATAAAACACTTGTGTATTCACTTGAAAGCTCCGAATAAGAAGCATTTTTTTACTGAGAAAATATAAAATTTTAAGTAAATTTGGAACATTTTCGTTGCACAGGTCATTTCATGGATTCATGGTCAAAGTGATAAGTACTTTCCGACGGTAGGGGAGTATGAGGGTCTGATTTCAACTCAGAGAAGGCTAGAAGAAAAATTGATGCAGCTCGAAGAAGCTTCGCGGGTAATTTACTTCGCTATTTTATCTTTGGATTTCAGTTGATTTTGAAGTCATTTCAATTCACTATTGTAGATTTTTTAGATGTGTACCAGACAAGCACATTTACCGTAATCGAATAAGCGTAATTGAATAAGTGCCCCTCTCAAATAAGCGCTCTCTCGAATAAGCGCCCCCCTTTGTTCCAGGGGAAGGGCGCTTATTCGAATTTTCCGAATTCACGGAGAAAATCGATTTAAAAAAATCAATACCCATCAATATGCATGGAGGGAAGGGAACACTTGGAAAAGAAAGAACAACACTTTTTCTTTAACAAATGTTTTTCTTTTTTGATTTTCGTATCAGGAAACTACTTCAATTCACCGTCCACTACCGTAATCGTTTGAATAAGCGCCCCTCTCAAATAAGTGCTTTTTTGAACGATTCCGTAATCGTTCAAAAAAGCACCCGGGCACTTATGAGGTATGAGGCCCCAGCTGCTGCTTTCTCTCGTGCCCGTCTTTAACTGATCCAACAGATTTGAAAGCATTAGGTAATATTAATCATGGAAATGGGTTTAAGTAGTTTGAGTTAGGTTCAGTGTGGGCTTTGTGTGTGTGTGTGTGTGTGTGTGTGTGTGTGTGTGTGTATTGGGGGGGGCATGGGAGGGCGAATTGTGTTTTACGTACACGACCTATAAAGAAAAAATTACAGACTAGCTTTGTATTTATTTACACTATTATAATAATAATAATTTTTGAAATAAAATTCTATTCGTTGAAAGATTTACACTACGCAGCCTTTGTACTTGCCCGTTGGCTCAAAAGTTCGATTTACTATGAAATTTCACTTGGCTGCTGCTAATTTTTACACCCCTTCCGAATAGTTGGATTGAGGACAACATGGCATCTGCTATTCAGCGTTGTGTCGGGAAATATTCTTTGTGATTTATACAAAATATCGACGAACAAACAAGATTTTTCAGGACATATGAAATGTAAAATTTACGAAACCCTACATGGAATCTAAGTAATTTTTTTTAAAAATATCATTTTAGACTGCAGATTTAGAGGTAGAAGGAAGACTTGAAGCTGCAACGTATGTAGCTCAGTGCACTGATGAAGAAAGAGAATCTATTGAGCATTTAACTAACGAGTTAAGTGTTGCACATCAACAGTTCAAAAGTCAAATGTCAAAATATCGTGCATTGATCTCAAGATGTTATACCTTTTACACCAGCTCGGAGAAGGTAAATGTTGTAATGCTTATTTTGAATTGCATTGAGTACTAGTATGTAACCGTTCCCCTACACCCCTTTCGTTATTTTTACATTAACGAGCATTTGACTGTATGTCGAAAAATGTGACTNTCGTTGACAAATTTACAGTACGCAGCCTTTGTGCTTGCCCGTTGGGTCAGAAGTTCGATTTACTATGAAATTTCACTTGGCTGCTGCTAATTTTTACACCCCTTCCGAATAGTTGGATTCAGGACAACATGGCATCTGCTGTTCAGCGTTGGGTGGGGAAATATTCTTTGTGATTTATACAAAATATCGACGAACAAACAAGATTTTTCAGGACATATGAAATGTAAAATTTACGAAACCCTACATGGAATCTAAGTAATTTTTTTAAAAAATATCATTTTAGACTGCAGATTTAGAGGTAGAAGGAAGACTTGAAGCTGCAACGTATGTAGCTCAGTGCACTGATGAAGAAAGAGAATCTATTGAGCATTTAACTAACGAGTTAAGTGTTGCACATCAACAGTTCAAAAGTCAAATGTCAAAATATCGTGCATTGATCTCAAGATGTTATACCTTTTACACCAGCTCGGAGAAGGTAAATGTTGTAATGCTTATTTTGAATTGCATTGAGTACTAGTATGTAACCGTTCCCCTACACCCCTTTCGTTATTTTTACATTAACGAGCATTTGACTGTATGTCGAAAAATGTGACTTTGATAGCTGTCTTGCTGGATGGAGTTAAGAACGGTGGATGTTAGTAGAAACCTTGTCACTTGTTTGCTGGTTCTAGTTTGACCACTGTTGGTGTCAAGTCATGAAAGGCATATTTATTACGGGTAAACTTAGTATGGGGATAAGTTGGATGGGGTGGCTTTAAACAAAGATGCCATACCCCGATAGGACTTAAAATAGGAACGAACCAGTTGAAGAAAAGAAAAGAATGCAGCTTTATTTTGTATATTGGACTTCATTTGTGGTTCAAATAAGTGCAGTAGTTGTCACATGTGAAATTTGAAATTTGTGAAATTGGCTTTCAATGAAAGAGATCACGGGTTCAGGATTTGCCGCTATTCCCAAGCTGCTTCCACATTAAAAGTAGCATTATTCCTAGTGTTTACATGAATTTGGATATTTCACTGGGAGAGGGATACACCAAATAATCAGAAAAAAATAAAATGACAATGTGGGAGAAGTTAAACCACAAATAATCCATGCCTAGCGCGAAGATGGTAAAGAAAATATGGTGGCCTGCCGAACATATTTTGATGTATATTACTGCCACACCATTTTCACTACTTTCACAAGTGCGGAATCGCTGTCATGTCTAGGCAATATTGAAAGGGTTTGTGTGGGTTTCTCTTGTTTTACCAAAGCTCATAGGTAGGAGATGAAGACCGTTAGAAAGGAAGTTTTTGAAAGATTTACTTCTAGGAAGGGCCCTTAATTTTTGCATGTTTCCATCGGGAAGCTTCTAAAACGTACAGAGAAAAACTAATTGAGAAAAGTAACCCTCTGCGCTGAATAAGGCTTCAAACCTTGCGTACGGTAAAGAACTGAAAAAAGAATGATTTAATTTACTGTAAGGTGATTGATTATTCCTTTTTTATCAGTCGAAATTATTTCTGGGCATTTCTAACAATACTTTTGTATCTCATTTCCCCAGCTCGTTGAGTTAATTAACAAAACAGTACAGAAACTAACAGGAACACCCATGCCACGAGACTTGTTAACAGCCAAACAGTTACTAAGAGAGCAACAAGCAAATGATGCAGCGGTGGAGGAGCAGTATCAATTCACCATTGAATGCGGAAGGGATATCTTGAACCTTGCGGACATAAATGAACAAGCATCAACACCACAGAAACACGTGCAACTAACTATAGATAAAACTGAAACTCAGCATCAAGAATTCACGTCGTGGCGGGAAGCTTACCAGCGGATTTTGGATGAGAGTATGCGTGTTTGTGAGTTCGAGCAAAAAATGAATAAGGTTAGTAATACTTGCACATTTTATTGGAACATTGTACATGCATTCAAGCATGTATGCATTCATGTATTTATGCATTCATGCATTTATGCGTTCATACATTGATGCATTGATGCATTCATTCATTGATGAAAAGAAAATATATCTTGAGTTTTTAGACGTTTTAGTGAAGTATTGTATCCGTACCTGTTCATGCATTTTGTTTAGTACTGTTATATGTAAATGAAAAGAAAATAAATCCGAGTCTTTTTAATGTTTTGATTAAATATTATGCCTGTCCCAATTCATGCATTTATTACTGTTAAATCGAATTGAAAAGAAAATATTTTAAAGTTTTTTGTCATTTAAGCTGAAAGTAATTATTAATAATCCACAAGTGTAATTTTACGTGGATATCTTTAGCTGGATTAAATATCATTGCAAATTAATTAATATGCTAAGAAAGTTGAATTATCTAGCGGATTAAATCTGTACAATGTTATTTATCATTGATGAATTCGGTTGAAAGCTCTAAACAATTATTCAAAAATCAACTATTACTACACGGTTTTCAATCTTCATAAT
>RDPX01000301.1:439532-454723 GCA_003991215.1 Morbakka virulenta
ATAATAATAATAATGTCATTATGTAATAATTATGTCATACATTAGGTAGATAGACCAAGCAAATAAAGTGTATTTTTGAACTTTCTTTTACAGGGAGTGCTCCAAACTTCCTTCAGGTGTTAGAAAACAAATCAGCAGTTGAAGGAGCCCCAACAGAGCTAAATGTACACGTTGAAGGAGATCCTGTACCAGATGTTCATTGGTACCTTGATGGTCTTCCAGTTAGAGCAGACGCATTACATAGTGTGGAAACAGATGGCAGTGTTGTTATGCTGAAGATTAAGAGTGCTGAAATAGATGACGAAGGAATATATACTGTGACAGCAGAAAATTGTCATGGATCAAGTACCTGTCAGGCAGAGTTCTTGGTCGAATGTAAGTTGCTATTTTCCGTGTTAATGGTGGTGTTTTCTTCCTATTCAGTTAATTAAGTGCATATACTGTAGGTTTTCGTCTCAAGCGTACTAGGCGCTGTCGTAAGTTGACGAAGTTTCTATGAATGTGAATATTTGCTTATCATAGTAATAAAATCTATCATTATGAAAGTAAAACATTGGAGAACTCGAAAACTTTACAACGAGTGGAGACATTCTACTGGCGTTGTTTCATTTGAAGTCTAACAGCAACTATTTGGGATTCCATTTGCTCTCTCTTGTATAATTTACAAATCTCCAGAGTTGTTCCTGCTAAATTTCAAATGAAACACCGCTTGTAGCATTTGTTTGCATTTATTGCAACACAGAGTTGTTGATGGTGATCGCTCGTTTTATATATCATTGGTATCCACTCATTTGCATGATTTTATTTACTTTTCTGTTATTAGAAGTTTCAGCCCATTTCACTTATATGAAGTTGATTGTATTTGAGAAAGTTGACTTCCAAAGGCAAGAAACCTTGCATCACTACCAACTAAAAATTTATGGCATCAGATGGCATTAATTTGTTTGTTTTATTACTGTCGGTATTTTGAAGTTTCGTGAAGTATATTTATTTTATACCTCGATTATCCGAACACCGATTTTCCGAATTTCGGATTATCCGAACAAGATCTTCCGGTCCGGGTAAGTATTAACGTAAACGTGTGTTTTAACGTAAATACATGTACATGTATATCGAGTAAAAAGTCGTTTGTTTACGAATAATCAGGTATCCGAACAATTAATTATCCGAACAACTAATTATCCGAACAAATTGCTTGCCGCTCCCATTGTTCTGATAATCGAGGTTCAACTGTATTGCGGGTTGCATGTCTTTTTAATTCCATAAACGTGCTTCGATATTTTTACATATTTGTTTCATGGTATCTGTATATACTGCTATGCGGCTTGATTTTGTAATTCATTTTTTTAAATTCTTGCAGCTGATGAATCATCTTTAAGTGATGCTACAGAAGACGATCTGTCAGAAGAGAAAGCGCCTGAAATGTGAGTAAAAGCAGTGTATGGGTTTATCGATTAATAAATAGCATCAATTTTTAGAATATTATTAGCCGATTTTCTGGTGACCGCTGAAAATATAGATCAACATCAGTCAGTTGTGAATCCATCTTACTTTTTATTTGACTGAGATAGAATGTCGAAGCGGAACCCATAGTGTTTCCCTCAGCCTGAGACCGTTGGTTATAATTACTCTGGCCTATAGGCCATAGAAGTACCAACCGATGGTCGGAGGATATCTGTGTATATATTTGATGGGCCAAAGNAGGTATCCGAACAATTAATTATCCGAACAACTAATTATCCGAACAAATTGCTTGCCGCTCCCATTGTTCTGATAATCGAGGTTCAACTGTATTGCGGGTTGCATGTCTTTTTAATTCCATAAACGTGCTTCGATATTTTTACATATTTGTTTCATGGTATCTGTATATACTGCTATGCGGCTTGATTTTGTAATTCATTTTTTTAAATTCTTGCAGCTGATGAATCATCTTTAAGTGATGCTACAGAAGACGATCTGTCAGAAGAGAAAGCGCCTGAAATGTGAGTAAAAGCAGTGTATGGGTTTAGCGATTAATAAATAGCATCAATTTTTAGAATATTATTAGCCGATTTTCTGGTGACCGCTGAAAATATAGATCAACATCAGTCAGTTGTGAATCCATCTTACTTTTTATTTGACTAAGATAGAATGTCGAAGCGGAACCCATAGTGTTTCCCTCAGCCTTAGACCGTTGGTTATAATTACTCTGGCCTATAGGCCATAGAAGTACCAACCGATGGTCGGAGGATATCTGTGTATATATTTGATGGGCCAAAGATAGTTCAGTATTAGTACCTAGCGTTCGCCCCCGTAATATGATATTTGCCGATTTGTTGTGTCCAACACATACGTATACGTAAAAAATTAAACAACTTCCGTCTTTACTCTAAGAATTACTTGTCAATTTTTTGGGATTTCTCCCAAATACGGTCCTGTTTTGGGGGATGTTTTATGTTATTATCTAAAACTGTTTGACAAATTTTTGGGATGTGTTTGCAGGTACCCCAAGACGCTAGGTGTTTTTAGGTGTTTTTTTGTAGGTTTTAGGTGTTTATCATTGCATCATCATAAAAGTTTTATGTCTGGTACACTTAGCTGCAGAGTGGGAGAGAGAGAGCGTCTTTTGATCGTGTTACTAATAGATCGTGGCATTCAAAATTATTCACTTCACATCTGGTAGGTACTCGGAATACCACAATGCAATTTGGAACCATGATGCGCAGCATGCAAATAAAGTCTGTGGTGGTTCTCCGATTTCGCCGAAAAAACAATTCCGATCTCGATTTTTGATCACGGCTAACTTCACACGACTTACAATGTCATCCACAGCTGTATACCTAGAGCGAATTTTCATTGCAGTTATAAATCATGTGTGCTAACCAAGTCACATGATGAGAACACGGGTACACTGCCTTCGAAATCTTTCCTGCAAAATTATATGAAATCTATCGTTGTGATATAAATACAGATGACTTGGGAAAGTCTAGACAAACAAATTTTCAGTATATTGTAATTGAATTTTGACTCTGGCTTACTGATGACGCACCCGTTTGAAAAAAATATAATATTTAATTAATATTTTCAAAACACGTCTCAGGAATTTTATTTCTTTGCCTGTATTTTTCCAAATTCGAATTAAGGAATATCTGTCGTGAAGTAAATAGATAATACTTTTCCTTTGTGAAATTTTATTGATTGTTTATGAGAGAAATTTCAATAAATTCATAGTGAAGAATGTCTGGCCGGATGTCTTTCCTGACGCCAACCAATGGCTTTTTCTCTGGTGAAGTTTCAAATTCGTTTCGCCAGTTCGAGTAATCGAATCCGGAACCTCTTGGTTACGGTGCAACTGCACTAACCATTAACCCACAGCTCTTCTTTCTGCTAGTCTTATTGTGTTGATACAGACAGACCTTTGTTTAGCTGTAAAGCTTAACCTTACAGCTAAACAAAGGTCTGTATATGTATTGGATGAATTTTCCCAAAAGAAAAGTCCCTTTGACGTGCGCCGTCTGAGCCTCTGTCACTGGGGGAGGGGGGGAGGGGGGATGACGTTAAAAACAACAACAACAAAAGTGAATCGCAAACGGTAATTAACCGGGTTCAACTCGAACTATCAATATTGAATGGACAGCTAGCAGTATCTCGTTGATTTTTAGACATTTAACGTCATTTTTACTAGATCCTAGACTCGCACGATGCCGGACCTTGCTGTGGGAGTGAAAAATTGTTTCAAAAATGCCAGCCAATGGCTTTTTCTTAGAAGCAGTTCCAAATTCATGTTTGCCCACTTGCGGAATCTTACTCGGAACCTTGGTTACAGCTTCTTACAACTTCACTAACCATTACGTCCAGCTTCCCTAAAGATTTTGGATTGAATTGTTCGAAAGTATTATTTGGTTATTTTCCGTCACCTGGTCAAACAAGACAATATAAATGAATCTGCAAATTAGATTTACTTCGCGCTTATACTTTTATATAGTTCTTTATTGATAGTTGCATTTTTGATGCGGTGAAAGAAACCAGCCACTCTCTTCCCCATTCTCTAGCAGCCTACAGGGTCAAATTCCAAATCAAAGATTAAAGGTCAAAGGTTAAACTACCTCGAACAGCAACGAGACTGACCCGATATTGTTTGAAATTATTTGAAAGAACTTATGGGAAAAGTTCCTAAAAACGTTGATCGAAGGAGAGAGGAAAAGGCTAGAGTAAATCGTATGACGTATCTTTCGTAGTTAAAAGCTGATATAGCTAGTAACTTTCTTTTAAATAGACTAAAACAGAAACAATTTGGAAGGCAGTACAAAGTTTTACAGCGCTTGATCTCAAAGTATAAACATGTAGGTAGAAATTTGTTCTTGGTGTATGTGGACACTTATTTATTTATTTATTTATTTATTTACGAATATTTATACAGGATAAAAGCTTCAGTTATTTACATATTTACATAAATACTGTTATCAATGTTTGTCCTGTAGAATATAATAAAAGATACAATAAGAACTGATTAAAAACTATATAAAATTAAAAGCCTTCAAATTTCAATCAAGATGAAGATAAAAAGGGTCTTCTATCTTCAAGCGGCATATTATTAAATAGCTTAGCTCCACCATAATAAAAACTAGATCTAGCAACTTCTAGTTTTATTGATGGGAGTTTTAATAAATTGGCATAATTTNAGATTTACTTCGCGCTTATACTTTTATATAGTTCTTTATTGATAGTTGCATTTTTGATGCGGTGAAAGAAACCAGCCACTCTCTTCCCCATTCTCTAGCAGCCTACAGGGTCAAATTCCAAATCAAAGATTAAAGGTCAAAGGTTAAACTACCTCGAACAGCAACGAGACTGACCCGATATTGTTTGAAATTATTTGAAAGAACTTATGGGAAAAGTTCCTAAAAACGTTGATCGAAGGAGAGAGGAAAAGGCTAGAGTAAATCGTATGACGTATCTTTCGTAGTTAAAAGCTGATATAGCTAGTAACTTTCTTTTAAATAGACTAAAACAGAAACAATTTGGAAGGAAGTACAAAGTTTTACAGCGCTTGATCTCAAAGTATAAACATGTAGGTAGAAATTTGTTCTTGGTGTATGTGGACACTTAATTAAAAAAAGACAAAAGAAAGTCGAAAACCATTGCTTTCCAACAATGCTTAAAATTAAGCACCAAGACAAAAAAAAACCTATGAAAAAGCTACTCATGAAAATGGGTATTAAGAAACGTAAAGAAACAGTAACTTATCTGTTTGGAAACCTGTATGGTTTACACCTGATAAGCACAACAAGGCCAACCGGCAGAACATTGAATTAACCAACAGAAAAAATACTTTGGTACCACCTCCAACAGCCGAAAATATATCTAAAAGCAGTAGAAAATGTTGATGAACAACAAATGGGCAAAGTTCCTTTGAGGTGTCGCTGCAAGCTTTCTTGAGACCTGCCCGAACGCCTGTCGTGATTGTAAATACTTATAAAAGAATTAATTACATTCCCCTTTATTCCAGGACTTTGTTAAAACTGGATATTGTCTCCTTGGCCAAGTTAACCCACCCTGGCTCGTCACTTTAGAGTCTGATCTAATGAATTTACATTTCATGGCACAGAAAATTCCTTTTTCAAGACTCTTTAATTTTAGATGGCAGCTGTACAACTTCGAGAAAGTACTTGTGTGTTACGGAACACAAGTTTTAAGGATTATGAAAGATTCTCGGAACAGTTACATTTGAATTTGGACATAAATAATTTTTTTGTAAATAAATCCCAGAAAACAAAAACATATACCTTGGGTAAATCTGACGGAATAGAGGAAGTCGATTCTTTTTTATTTCTCTTTATACAAAGGAAATTACTTGATCTTTAGCTGTACTGATTGAGGTTGGTTTTTTTCACTTTTCAGACTGAAACCGAAAGTTGTTGAAGAAGCATTGACTGCTGTACAAGCACACCAAGAAAAATCGATGGAAGGTGCAACGCTTAATTTTTTAAAGACACTGCGTGATCAGACGATAACTGAAGGTGATCCAGCATGCTTTGAAGTTGTTTTAGATTCGAAGCCAGAGGCTACTGTGTCGTGGTTTAGAGATGAACTACGGTTGGATGGTACTGGATTAGCTGATATTTTAACACAAGGAAGGAAACATCTTTTAGTTTTTGCAAGTGTTCGAAGAGAGGATACAGGAAACATTATTTGCGTTGCTGATAACATTCACAAGAAAATAGAGTGTCGAGGAAAACTACTTGTAGAACCGAGTACAGACTTATTACCGCCAAAGTTTGTAACTCCACTACATGATATTCAGTTAGTTGAAGGAGATACTGCAACATTCACAGCGGAATTCACTGGTCGGCCTGAACCAATTATTAGCTGGTATAAAGAATCAATACATTTAACAGAAGATTATGGTGTGAGTATTGTAATGGAAGGTAATAAAACAGAGATGCTAATTACTGACGTAGGAAAGGACGATTGCGGAATATATCATTGCATGGCTACAAATGAAAATGGACAAGATACGACTTGTGCTGCGTTGGTTATCAGAACACCTCAGGAACTCGCGGCTTCTCAAGAACCACCAAAGATATCTGGTTCAAAAGACCCCATTAAAGCGTTAGAAGGAAATAACATTTGTATCGAGGTCCGGGTTCAAAGTAGGCTTCCAGCAGCTGTTAAGTGGCTTATTAATGGGAGTCCAATACCAGAGAATGCCATGGTAACTGCATCACACAAAAATGAAATACACACTCTTATGTTCCATCGTGTTGGACTTCAGCACGATGGTGTTGTAACTATTGTTGCAGAAAATGACTATGGGCGGGCTACGTTTGAGACCGAGCTTGCTGTTGAAGAACATTTGGAACCCCCAACATTTATGTCACCTCTGGAAGATATCGTGGCACGACCAGGCGAAAGATGCTTTTTCTCGGTGTCAACAAAAGGACACCCGACTCCTGAAGTACGTTGGTACCATGATGGAAAGCTTGTTCGTGAAGATGATAGTATCTCTTTTCAGGATTCGCCAGAGATACATACCTTACTATTTTTATCAGCTTATTCAAGAATGGTTGGAAGGTATCAGTGTGTCACATCAAATAAGGCAGGTGAGGCATCTTGCTTCGCAGATTTCCATATGCACGAGAAAACCATCGCTCCACACTTTTTCCAGGATCTGAAAGAGCAAGAAATAGTCGAAGGCACCACAGCATTGCTGAATGTTATTGTCACTGGTACACCAGCTCCAACAGTGAAATGGTCAAAAGATGGTTCGATTTTAAAAAGTAACGATCGTTTATCTTTCACGTCAGATAAGGACACCCGGACCTTAGTTATTAGTGATGTTAAAAGTGATGATTGGGGTATATATCAATGCATGGCAACAAACGAAGTGGGATCAGCAGTTACCGAAGCAGTTGTTACTGTTATACGAGCACTGGGAGCTCCGAGGTTCAAAAGAGTACCAAACGATATCCAAACTGTGGCAGGAGAAACAATGCAGCTTGTAGCTGAGGTAGAGGGAAATCCAAAACCAGCTGTCCAATGGTTCAAAGATGGTGTTTATTTAACAAGTTCTAAGGAGTATGAAATAAACGTGACCGGAAACTTATATAGTCTGACAGTGAAGGACGCAAAAGCTTCCTTTTCAGGAGAGTACACCTGCATTGCTAGCAACGGTGAAGGCCAGAAACAAGAATCCGCTATAGTGGAGGTGAAAGATCTTTCTGGTAAAGAAACAATTGTTGCAAATGATGAGATTTCCGGTGTATTCAGCGCTCAAGATAATCTTTCTGCCCCTCTTGGTGTGCACAATTTTAGCCCTGAATTTTCGTCCACATTTAGTGGTGTACGCTGTAAGGAGAAAGAGAACGTGAAATTTTCAGTTACTGTTTTAGGGTCTCCTATACCAACATTAATTTGGTATAAAGATGGGCAAGAACTTTTCGAAACTGATAGAATATCGTTCACACACAGCGGTGATGCGTATACGGTAGAAATCAAGAGATGCAATGGAGAAGATGCTGGTTTATATGAATGTATTGCTGAGAATTGCTGTGGAAAAGTGTCTTGTATGGGAGCCCTTGTAATAACTTCAAAAGGGGTAGAGAAAGACAGCAGTAAATCGAATGTAACACTGGCGCCCAAGTTTATATCACCACTGCGTGACATTAAAGTTGCAAAAGGAAGCAAGTTCGAACTGGAGACTAAGATCACATGTGACTCAGAGGCTAGTATCACATGGTATAAAGATAATTCCATTGTAAAAGGTCGACCAAGATTTAATGCCTTACGTAATCGTGATGGAAATGTTACTACCAGTATACTACAGGTCTTGTCCTCTTTGGAAGTTGACGCGGGAGAGTATGAATGCGTTGTCAAAAACCAGCTCGGTGAAGCAAGTAGTTGTTGTGAAGTGAATGTTCAAGAGCCTGAAGATTTGACAAAAAAACCTGTACCGACCAGCCATGCACAGAGACGCCCAGGTTCATCCGGGAAATACGGTAAGTATTCATCTTCGGACGAGTCTGGGGAAGAAACTAGACGACGGTCCAAAACAGCGCAGTGGAAAGACACTAATCAGCGAGATCTTGCGGAGTCGTCTGGTTCAGAGCCGGATCTGGAGTCAGATGCCAAATCTTCATCCAGAGTAAAAACTGATAAGCATAAAGACAGTGATTTTTTTGCATCATCCAGCTCCGAATCGGAAGTAGCATTGAAAATAAGGAAAAAAGAATTGGAAGGTGAGTTTTTTGCGATACCTCCACCTGCGGGTTTTCAGGAAACTGAATTTGTTCCTGTTTTACTCGAAGTTAGTGAAAGTGCGCCAGGCTTTTCAGAGGCGCCAGTCAAATCGGGTAAAGATGTTAATGAAAAAGTAGTTTTGCCTAGTATCGAGCACCCACACGAAAGTTCCCCTGCACAGTTTGCACTATCTACCGTCAACACAGTCGCACTAGCTGACCCTATCCCACAAATTGAATATCGAAATAAAAACCTTAGAAATGAATACGTTGATGATTTACGATCACCAACATTTGTTACTTTTCCGGATGTCCAAACTGTACAGGAAGGGGATAATCTCGTGATTATATCCCAAATCGATGGAAATCCAGAGCCAAAAGTATACCTGATGTTTAACGACGTCATTGTTTCAGAATGTGATAAACTTGTTATCCAGAAAGAAGGTAAAGAATATTCCGTTACCTTAAAAAATTTAAATGTTAATGATTCAGGAACGTATACTGTAGTCGCCAGAAATGAGATTGGGATGTCTAAATCAAGTTGTTTAGTTGAAGTTAAAGCTATGTTACAAACACTTGGTTTTTGTAAACCCTTGCGAAATATCACGGTAATGAGGGGTGAAACTGTGAAACTAGATGTTAAAGTTCAAGGAGAACTAACTACGCCAATGAGGTTTCACCACGAGGGAAAATCGCTGACGATGGACGGACAAACAAGAATGGAATTTGATAAGAAGACAGGTTTACACAGTCTCATTATTTCTAGTTGCACCAATGAGAATGCAGGCCTGTATGGGTGCATTATTAGCAATTCAGAGAAAGAATTAAAATCAGAGTGTATAGTAAGCATATTGGAAGGACATCCACCAATCTTTGTTAGAAGACCTAAAAACTCCAAGGTGTCCAAAGGCGATGATACCATTCTTGTTGCGGAAGTTGATGGATTTCCCATTCCCAAAGTAACTTGGTATCATAATGGCAATGATGTTGACGGAAAAGATGGATATGAAGTTAGAGCAGATGGCAAGCTTAGAATTCTTACCATAGCTGCTACCGAAGCTGATAATTCAGGACAGTATGAATGCTGTGCTGTGAATTCAGAAGGAGAGTCGTCAGTCAGATGCAAAATTGAGGTAATTGAAGAAGCCAGTCCACCAGTGTTTTCGTATACACCCAGAAATTTGTGCATTGGTGAAGGGAAATCCGGATTCTTTCGAGTTGGTTTTGATGGTAACCCAAAGCCATATATCACATGGAAAAAGAATGGGCAGTTAGTTGTAGAATGTAATCGAATTACTTTGAATAGTGAAGATGGTAAATGCCTGCTAACAATACAAGAAGCATTAATAGATGACGAAGGTATGTATGAGTGCATAGCAACAAACCGAGCAGGAACCGCAGTTTGCTCTGCTTCGTTGGAAATAGAACAGACCTCTTCTGGACCCAGAATAGCAGAGCCACTTGCCAATACTATAGGAATATTTGGCGAAAGTATTGAATTGCGGGTAAAGATCTATGGGAATCCGAAAGCTGAAGTTGAATGGTACCATGACAGTCGTAAAATAGTTGCAGACAAGGGGATTAAACTAAGCGATGAAGGAAAATGGTATTCCTTAAAAATTAACAGGTGCAGTGAACTTCATTCAGGATGCTACAAGGTTGTTGCGAAAAACAAACTTGGAAGAGCCGAGTCCACCGCCGAGCTAAAAGTTAAGGATCCAACTGGTTTTCCGTTTTTCGTTGGCCCTTTAAGTGATAAAAATTTTGTATCAGGAAATTGTTTGACGTTGAAAGTAAGAGTTTTAGGAAATCCCCTTCCAATAGTGACTTGGCGTAAAGATCAAGAAGAGATCAAAGATGAAAGGTTCGTTGCAAGTCAGGAGGGTCCAGCAGCGGAACTGTGCCTACCCATGGCAACGGAAGCAGATAGCGGGGAATATGAGTGTATTGCCAAAAATGAGTGTGGAGCCTCAAGTTCTCGATGTACAGTTTTTGTAGAACAAGAGCCTTTTGCGCCATATATTGACGAATTGCCAGATAAAGTACAAATTGAAGAAGGGAGTGTAACAAGTGTTCCATTCCTGGTGAGGGGAATCCCCATTCCTGACGTCACTGTTTTCACCGAAAAAGGTGTCGTGGCGAGCGATATGGAGTTGACTCGTGATGAAAACAGTGGTGATTACTGCCTTACGTTTTTCGATACAGCATCACGATCTGATCGAAATTACAAAGTAGTTGCAAAGAATGAGATAGGCTCTTACACGAAGATATTTTCTGTGGAGATTGTTCCTGTTACTTCGGATGAAATGGAAGAGTTAATATTTACTCAGCCTTTAGAGGATCAGGTTGTTAATGAGAACGACAATGTTGAGTTCTCTGTTAAGCTGTCGTCAGCAAATATTAAGATAGAGTGGTTTCTGGACAACATTAAAATTCCCGAGAGCTCTGTATGTACAGACGGCTCAAGGTCTTCTCTTTTACTGAAGAAAATTAAGAAAGTCAACCAGGGTATTTACACGTGCAAAGCATCTAGTGATGCAGGGACCTGCACTTCTTCGGCAACGTTGGAAGTTAAAAAACTATCAAAGCCAGAATTCGTAGAGTCAGTTTCCGATGTAAAAATCAAAGAAGGGGAGGAAGCAGTTTTTACTGTCAAAGTAGTTGGCCACCCACTTCCAAGAGTTGAATGGTATCAGAGCGGAAAGCCAATTCGATATACAGACAGGGTGAAAATGGAAGACATTGGGAAAGGAGTATATCAGCTTCGAATAAAAGACGTTAAGATGTTTGACAAAGGGGAGTACAAGTGTCACTCAAGCAATACGCACGGATACAGTTCATGTAAAGCAAAGATGGATGTAGAAAGGGCAGATATGTTGCCGAAGTTTATCAAAAATCCGGTTGGTGCGACTGTAGACGTAACAAAAGACTGTATAATAGATTTCTGTGTTACCGGATATCCTCAACCAAAAATAAATTGTGTGCATCAAGGTCTTGATGATTCAGTAAAGGATGTCAGTCATCTTCTGGAAGGAAGTGGCGAATACAAGATTATCCTGAGGCATTGCAAACGGGAGCAGTCAGGAACATATATATTCACTGCATCTAACTCGCTTGGTCGCTGTGAAAAACAATGTAATATAGTAGTAAAAGAAGATTTAAAGAAGCCAGCATTTGAAATCCGGCCGCGTGATGTTGTACTAGAAGAAGGTAAAGATTTATCACTTAGTGTAACCTTCGTTGGAAACCCACAGCCAAACATTACATGGATGCGTAACAATAAACAGCTTTCACGTGGAAGAAAACTTAAAATTTATGAGAGTAAAAACGAATCAGTGCTTGTTGTTGAAGAAGTAGAAAAGGATGATTCTGGTTTATACAGGTGTATTATAGAAAATGCTGCTGGGAAGGACAGTTGTGATACAAAGGTAAGTGTCGAATACTTGCCAACCTTTACAACTGCACTGTGCGACGGAGAATTCGAAGAAGGAGCTTTTACGTCATTGACAGTAAATATTGATTCGTATCCATCGGCAGACATAACGTGGCTAAGAAATGAAGATATTATCACTGCAAACTCAAAGTATTCATTTTGTTCAAATGGCAGTGAATGTACGCTGAATATATTGAGCCTCGATAAAGAAAGCGTAGGAGTGTATAAATGTATAGCAAAGAATAGTGTTGGAGAACGGGAGAGTAGGTGTAATATTACTTTGAGTGATAGCAAAAAAGAGCCACATATTCTGAAAGGGCTACAAAACCTTACCTGCCTGGAGAAAGAGCACGTTACCTTGAAAGCAGTTGTCACTGGCAGCACTCCCCTTGATGTAGACTGGTACCGAAACGACCGTCTTGTTGAATCTGATGATGATTACGTTATAGAAGATGACCTTAAAGAGGGTGAATACATGCTTATTATCAAATCTTGCCGGGGCTCTCATTCCGGTAAATATACCATGGTTGCGTATAACGATTTTGGTGAAACCTCTACTTCTTGCACTGTAACAGTTCGGGAGTTACTTGAATGTCCATTATTTAGCACAGTATTTGAAGATATTTCATCTACCATTGGTGAAACTGCTATCTTGGAAGCGACAGTGATAGGTAAGCCTAAGCCTGATGTTACCTGGTATAAAGATGGTCAACAAATAGAAGAGTCTGGAAAATTTAAGATACAAAACGAAGGATCCAAATATACGTTATGCTTGACACCTACCGAGAGGGAAGATGGTGGAACATACTACTGTATTGCACGTAATGCTGCTGGAGAAGCTGAAAAAAAAGCAACATTAGTAGTTGAAGAACCCCTTGCTCCACCAGAAATTACATCCCCATTGCAAAACATGGAGGTTTTCGAAGGAAAAGAGGCAGTGCTAGCTGTAGAATCTTCCGGTTCCCAACCTCTGACTTGCAAATGGGAATGCGATAGCAGAATTGTTCGCAATACTTTATCAACTCGAATAGAAAAGACGGAGAGTGTGTTTTCACTCCTTATTGAGAAGGCTTCGATTTCACATACCGGTATATATAGCGCCGTTGTCGAAAATCCAGTAGGCAAGGCAGTATCAGAATGTCGATTGCAAGTTAAGAAAGCACCTACGCCGCCGTCATTCATACTAAGACTGCGCGATGTTGACGTTGTTGAAGGGGATAATGTGGAATTCACTGTTAAATTATCAGGTGAACCGTTACCGAAAGTTAAATGGTTTCTTAATAACAAAGAACTGCAGCAGGATGATAAAATTGGTTTGGAATCTGGACATGATGGGAGACTCACACTTCGTATTGAGAAAGCCAATCTTAATGACGAAGGGATATTGAAATGTGTTGCTGAGAATGAAGGAGGAGTTGTAAGCTGCTCCTCTTCTGTTAAAGTGTTAGAAAGTACAGTTTCACCTGCTTTTGTATCTTTCCTTGATGACCAGACCATTAATGTTGGTGAAACATTAAAATGGCATGTTGAAGTTACAGGTAAGCCACCACCATCAGTTCACTGGTTTAAAAATTGGAAAGAACTGAAAAGTACTGAGAACATGGTAATAATCAGTGGTGAAGATGGAACGTCTGAGTTAATGTTAAAGAACGCAAGGATAGAGGATCAAGGAAAGTATAGGGCTATTGCGCGCAATAAAGGAGGTGAAGAAGCAATGGTTGCAAGTCTTACAGTCGTAAAACGTCTCGTGCCACCTTCCTTTGTAAAGAAATTTGAGGATATGAAAGTTTTCATAGAGGATACAGTGGTTTTAAGTGTATACGTTGATGGCACATCTCCATTTCATGCTGAATGGAAAAAGAATGGAAGACCAGTTAAACGAGGTCCTGGTTGTGATATTATTGAAGAAGAAAATAAATTTTCTTTAACATTGATAAAAGTGAGTGATGAAGATTCTGGATCCTATGAGTGTACAGTTGGCAACAAAACAGGGAGAATAACAACAAAAGGCGATCTTATTGTAGAGAGAAAATTGTTTGCTCCTCACTTTACTAAAAAATTGAAAAGCCTTGCTGTTCAAGAGGGGTGCAGTATGTGCTTGGAAGTGACTGTCAATGCATATCCCCGCGCAGAACTAAGTCTTTTTGTAAATGGTAATGATGTTTCTGACCGGTTTGAAATAGAAGAAGAAAATGAAGGAAACTTTAAAATGGTACTAAAATCAGCAAGCAAAGAGATTAGCGGCCATTTTATTTGTAAAGCAAAGAACAAACTTGGAGAAGTGACTTGTAACGCCGACATTACTATTAATGAAGTTATTGAACCACCTAGATTTGTAATGACAGAGAATTATGAGCCTCCAGAGTTGCAGGAAGGAAAAGATATTCATCTTGATCTTCTAGCTGTCGGTAAGCCTTTACCGCAAGTGCTATGGCTAAAAAATGACATACCTATTTCAAAGGAGGAAAATACCACACTAATAGACGAAGGAGAATTCCACTCGCTTATCATTCATAATGCGTCAGCGCTAGATTCCGGAAAGTATAAATGTGTAGCAACGAACACTGGGGGACAAGCAGCCAGGGTTTTTACTGTAATGATTGAAGGTAATTCTTTTTAATTATGTATGATTTACTGATCCCAGCTTTATTTACCTGTACGTCTCCTATTCTCAGTTGAATATGAAACGCACGCGATATTAAGGACACCAAAGTGCAGACCCGTGTTAGGTATGCATTCACTATATATCTTTTAACTGCAGATTTTTTAAGCTTGTTTCGCCAATAATATGTTCACTTCTAAGAATTTCCAAGATAACCTGCACTAGATCACACTACCCTTGATTGACCAACCCGTCGATCCTCCAGTCCGTCGATCCTCCAGCCCGCCGATCCTCCTGTCCGTCGATCCTCCTGTCCATCGATCCTCCTGTCCATCGATCCTCCTGTCCATCGATCCTCCTGTCCATCGATCCTCCTGTCCATCGATCCTCCTGTCCATCGATCCTCCAGTCCATCGATCCTCCTGTCCATCGATCCTCC
>RDPX01000301.1:485107-500653 GCA_003991215.1 Morbakka virulenta
AAAATAAAATTACTAGCCTTTGTTCACCTTAATATTTAAGCGTAGGCCACAAAACCAAAATGAAACTTGAGAGCCTGAAATATATTTACAACAAAAAAAACAGGGGTAGTGAATTACGTCTGCTACAATTACTTTTCTACAGATTTTTAAAAAAAATTGCCCTGTCTTCCATCGACTAAGGGCGATCTGAAGGCTAACTTTTTTCACCAAAAACTACATCACTTGTTTTTTGCACCATATGTATGTGAAATGTAGAAGACTAGCAAGACAAAAAAAACCAAGAGATTTTCCAATGAGGTCTAAAAATGGCCACCATCCTAAACCTGTCATATGGCCTTTGAAAATAAGGGAAATCCGGGGGAAGGGGAATGATGCTGCGATTTGAAGAGCCTCGAGTTTCACAATCACAAATACCTTAAGATGTAAGAGCTTTATCGTGTCTTGAGTCGTAAGCTTTTTCTGAGCTATGTTTCAAGAGATACTTCGAATACGACTCAAGACATGATAAAGCTCTTACATCTATGGCTTCCTCCGAGTCCATAAAGTTCAGAATTTCCAAGTTTTATTGATAGTCTCAGAGGGGACGTTATCTCAGTGCAAACGACTTTGTTAGTTGGTATTGTACCGGGTTACTACATATCTTTTGTTGGCAAGGTGACTAATTACTTCTGTATTAGCATGTCATCATCATAATACGTTCTTAACAGGCAGTGTATTAAGCAAGAAAAGCTTGAAATTTTCCTTAATGATGGAATATCCATTAAAAATCTCGTGAGGTCAATGTTTATCTCATGAGAGTTGTACTGTCATTGCCACCTCGTCTCTTTATTTCACTGAATATGCAAAAGGCATAACACGTAGAACGGTTTTATTTGTTTACATAATTGTTTTTCTCCAGTTTTGTTTGTTTACGTTATGGTTTTACATGAATTAAAAAAGGGTGGTTGTAAATACATAATAGATAGATTGATGGATCAATCGATCGATATAGATTTGTATTTGTCTATCTGTCCATTTGTCTTCCTTTCTCTCCGTCTATCCATGTATCTGTTCATCAATTCATCTGTTTATCGATCTATTTTTCTTTGTGTTTTTATCCATCTATTTACCTTGGTTCTCAGCCCTGCAATAGGTTTCGACCCTTAAGATGGTCATGGCCACACACTTCTCAGTCAGATCCAATCCAAAATTCTGCCTTTTTTTGTTTATGATGCCATTTATTAAATCTTAAAATATCATTTATCTTAAAATTCTATTTCCACTTTCTATCGCAACTTTTACTTGGTAAACTTCTATTTTCTTATTTACGTCTTTATGACAATTTCTATCAAACGATTGCCCTCCAGCAGCACCCAGCAAGCCTTCAGTGGTCAGGTGCAAGTAATCTCCAGACCAAATTGACTCTATATCCAGGAAGATAAACACGAGATATGATAGTTCTGGCTATACACAGACGCAGAGAATCCTGTTATCTTAATAAAATTATATCCTGGTCTAACATCTTTCTTACTTTCTTTCACCGTTCTATAGACTTTATGTCTAGTATATTTCTTTTCCATAAAAAGTATGATGTGCAAGTCTGTTGTCATGACTAGCTGTGTAATCCAACCATTTTACCCTCCTCCTCGTAATAATATGCAGTGTGATATAGTAGTAATCACGTGATTAAATCAACAGCTTAACGATGTAAGAGATTCGCGATTAGAACCTCAGCCACGCCCCTTGAAGCACTATGCTTAATACCTTTCTCCCTGGGATACTGCGTGTGTAGTGCGTGTGTGCACAAGTCTTTAGAGATAGAATTCAGATAGAGGACAGTAAAGAAAAGATTTATAAAGTACAAAGAAGAAATAGAATAAGAAAAGTATCCTTTTGCACTAATGTGGATTGCGGCCTTGCTTAGGATGAAAGTAGAAGGGGGGGGGGGGAGATTATATTAGACAAGGGTGATACAATGCTAAGGAATCGAAGGAATCGTTGAAATGGAAGATG
Organism: Morbakka virulenta; assembly: GCA_003991215.1. Taxonomy (NCBI): domain Eukaryota; kingdom Metazoa; phylum Cnidaria; class Cubozoa; order Carybdeida; family Carukiidae; genus Morbakka; species Morbakka virulenta. The sequence continues at coordinate 487,100 of RDPX01000301.1, forward strand.
ATACATTGGCTATTATCTGATTGCTTGAACCTGGAAGAGAGAAAAACAAACTTATTTTAAACATGAAAAATAGAACTTACTGAGAGAAGTAAATGTGAAGAAAAGTACGATCAATAAAATATCGGGAGAGTACAGATTGTGAAATGGGTATGAAAAGCATAGGAAAAAGGTACAAAACATAACGATGAAATAACAGAAGAAATATAGCAGATTAAAAAGTTTAGCTTTCTGTTGTAGTTCCTAATAATTGATATGGTAACACTGCGTCATCAATAGTTGCACCTTTGGTGGTAATATGGTGATAATATTCAATTATAAAACTATTTATTAATATGAACCCAAAATTTTCATTGCAACAAAACATGTTTAGCTATTCCTTTCACTTTTTTTGTCTGAATATGTAGGCCTGGAAGAGAAAGAGCCAGAATTTTCGCAGGCATTACCTGAAGAACTTACTGTTCAGCTTGGTGGAAACGTATCCTTGGAAGTTGCGTTAAGCGGAAAACCACGCCCAAAAGTTGTTTGGTTTAAGGATGACAGACCTTTGAAAGAAAATGAGCGTATTAAAGTGGAAGTAATTGGAGAAATCAGTAAACTAATGATCAAGAATGTGACTTTGAATGATGATGCTGATTACAAGTGCAAAGCAATAAATAGCATTGGAGAAATAAGTACGGTTTGTTCAGTTTTTGTTGCTGAGCCCAAAAATGCACCCACTTTTGCTCGTGAATTGAAATCAGCTAGTATCAAAGAAGGAGAATCTGTAGAATTCGATGTCAAGGTAGCAGTTCCTATAAAAGTAGACGTGGAATGGTACTTGAATGAAACATTTATAAAAAAACAGGGTCGATTTGAACTTAATTCCACAAAAGAAGGTGAATTTTCATTACGAATACGGGATTGCCAGCCTGAAGATACAGGCGTTGTGACTTGTACTGTCATTAATGATTACGGTCAGCGATCATGTGAAGCTACCCTTGATGTGGCAGAAGAGGATTTACCTATATTACAACCAGTGTCAAAGACAGAAAATAATGTTATGGATGGCGAAGATCTTGTTTTGCAAGTTGATTCAGAAATTAAATCTGGCACAGCAGTTTCTTGGTATTTTAATGACAAACTGCTAAAAGAAAAACGAGATAAGTTCATTTTTGAGCAGAAAAAAGATTGTGCTTCTCTAAAAATTTTGAACTTAGATTCAAATGATAATGGAGTTTTTAGGATTGAAATAACCACGAAGCGGGGAACTGTAGCAGAGTCATTTACTGTTTGCGTTCAGGGTAAGTCCATAATGCGTGTTTTCTGTTTAACAAACAGCCAATATGCTATCATTGTTAAGGGAACTGTGATTATCGCAACTTTGTAATTGTTTGTGTTGAATTGCTGGATTGTTGCTACTTTTTAAAAGTAAAGCAGTTCTGTTACTTGGGTTTTGTTCGATATTTTTTCAAATTGGTAGCAAATTTTGTATTTTCCTGCATGGAAACAAATTTCCATTTGCCCCTTTACAGTAACGCCTTATTTTGTTTGAGATCTAAGTACTAAGATCCTTGGTTATAAGATACAACATACGCTTTTAACTTTCAAAGTTTGGTATTGTATCTCTGTGTAATGCTATGTTTTGGTTTGATGTTTCAGCTTTTTTCTTTCCTTCCCTTTCCATTCCTTCCCTTTCCATTCCTTCCCTTTCCATTCCTTCCCTCTCCTTCCCTTTCCATTCCTTCCCTTTCCATTCCTTCCCTCTCCCTCCCTCTCCTTCCCTCTCCTTCCCTCTCCTTCCCTCTCCTTCCCTCTCCTTCCCTCTACTTCCCTCTACTTCCCTCTACTTCCCTCTACTTCCCTCTCCTTCCCTCTCCTTCCCTNTTTCATTACGAATACGGGATTGCCAGCCTGAAGATACAGGCGTTGTGACTTGTACTGTCATTAATGATTACGGTCAGCGATCATGTGAAGCTACCCTTGATGTGGCAGAAGAGGATTTACCTATTTTACAACCAGTGTCAAAGACAGAAAATAATGTTATGGATGGCGAAGATCTTGTTTTGCAAGTTGATTCAGAAATTAAATCTGGCACAGCAGTTTCTTGGTATTTTAATGACAAACTGCTAAAAGAAAAACGAGATAAGTTCATTTTTGAGCAGAAAAAAGATTGTGCTTCTCTAAAAATTTTGAACTTAGATTCAAATGATAATGGAGTTTTTAGGATTGAAATAACCACGAAGCGGGGAACTGTAGCAGAGTCATTTACTGTTTGCGTTCAGGGTAAGTCCAAAATGCGTGTTTTCTGTTTAACAAACAGCCAATATGCTATCATTGTTAAGGGAACTGTGATTATCGCAACTGTGTAATTGTTTGTGTTGAATTGCTGGATTGTTGCTACTTTTTAAAAGTAAAGCAGTTCTGTTACTTGGGTTTTGTTCGATATTTTTTTCAAATTGTTAGCAAATTTTGTATTTTCCTGCATGGAAACAAATTTCCATTTGCCCCTTTACAGTAACGCCTTATTTTGTTTGAGATCTAAGTACTTCGATCCTTGGTTATAGGATACAACATACGCTTTTAACTTTCAAAGTTTGGTATTGTATCTCTGTGTAATGCTATGTTTTGGTTTGATGTTTCAGCTTTTTTCTTTCCTTCCCTTTCCATTCGTTCCCTTTCCATTCCTTCCCTTTCCTTCCCTCTCCTTCCCTTTCCTTCCCTTTTACGATGCACTGCAGTATTATATGCTCACCCTAATTGGATCCATCATTTTATTTGCTCCATTTATTGCTTGTATTTGTTATATTTAATAGTTGTGTAGTAGATAGTCACCACGTATTCAGCCTCCCCTTAAGAATACCCGCTTTTTCTCATTCCCATAGAGGATAAAACTAGATCAAAACAGAAGTAAAGAAACATGGCAATATCATTAATTTAGTATCCCCTTTATCTCCTTTTTTTCTCCAGAAAAATCGAAGCCAGAACAAAGTAAAAAGGACGGTTCTGAACCTGAATTTCTGCAGACATTATCTGAAGAAATGTTGGCGGCTGTTGGGGATGACGTAAGACTTGAAATCATCGTCAAAGGATCTCCTTCACCGACAGTGACGTGGTCAAAAGACGGAGAGCCAGTAAAAGAAAGTGAGCGTGTCAAATTAAGTACTGACGGAAATAAATATTCACTAAGCATAAAGAGAGCAACCCTTGCTGACGATGCTGATTTTACTTGCCTGGCAAAAAATGAGAATGGAGAAGTATTTTCTATTTGTTCACTTTTTGTTTCGGAACCGAAAATTGCGCCCAGTTTCAGCACAGAACTAAAAAATGCCCGCGTTTCAGCTGGAAAAGATGCCGACTTTGCCGTCGTGGTTAAGGGACAACCGCAGCCTGCTGTTGATTGGTTTTTGAATGACAAACTTTTACGGGAGCAAGGTAGGATTTCAATCAAGAGGGATACAAAAGCTGGCACACACAGTTTAAAGATAACAAAATGCAAAAGTTTTGACGGCGGTGCAGTCAAATGTGTCGCTTACAACGATTGCGGCGAATCTTACAGCACTGCCGACTTGACTGTCGGAGATGAAGAAAAAGGAATGTTAGTGAAAGAACCAACTGATGAAAAGTATGAATTTGAAATTGGTGGTGATATCAGACTAGAAGTAGAAACGGCAACCAAGCCATCGCCTAGAGTTGAATGGTTTAAAGGGTATAAGAAAATATTTGGTTTACGAAATAAAATTGAAATGTTTAAAGAGAAGAATAAGTTTGTTTTAATCATACATAATAGTAAACCGGAAGATGCTGCAACGTACAAATTTGTGGCCTCCAGTTTTTCAGGAAAAGAAACCAAGTTTTTCACAGTAAAGTTAAAAGGTTAGTAGTTGCGAGTCACTGTTAATATTCTTGTTTTTATGATTGTTGTTATTGTGTCCCTTTACTCTTTATCCAATTCCCAGTGCTGGTTGTGGCTAGTTGATTGTCTCGTTTATTATCTTTTAGTCATAATAAATAAAACAATATAATTTTTGGATGTCATTTCATGGTATGATGAGGCAGTGTTTTTATAGGCCGGAAGCCCTTCCTGACACCAACCCATTAAGGTAATGGGGACCAGTCTTTTTATTGAGACACCATCTCCAGGTGATTGCCATCCAAGGCTAAAGAGCGCTTCACCTGCCCATGAGAGAAATACTATACCCCGCCAGTCCTCAAACTGGTATTTCATGCTTGAATGAGACCAAGCATGGTCTTCGAGGTAAGCATAAGAGATTAGCAAAAAAATGTGTCAGCAGAGACCTGGTGAAGGATAGGATAACTTCAAGTGAATTTCAAGAAAGCGTCCAACACATGCTAGCATGTAAAACGGACGTTAAACCGAATATGATGATGATGATGATGATAAATTTTCATGAAAGCTCCTACTATATATTGTTTTAATGCTTTACACTAATGCTTGTAACGTTGGTTTAAATATCATATATTCATGTCTGATGATACATTCGTATGTGTAATGAAGTCCATATCTCAACAATAGTCAGAATGCCTGCCAGTGGGCAACAAATTTTTGAGCATCTCACAACAACCGTTTTAGACAACACTGTAGTGTGTAGTAGGTGGGTTCTACCTTCCCCCAAGAAAAATAAAGCTACTGCCTTTGTAGAATAGTGCAAATAAACCCATCCTTAGTTAACTGTAGTCTTTTCCATTAAATGATACTAGGGAAAAACTTTTTTTATAAACAATGTTCTTGTTTTTATCAGCGAAGAAAAAGGAGCAACAGCGACCGAATATCAAAGCTCTTTTTCAAGATCAGCATGTAACGGAGGGTAATAAACTGATGCTTGAAGCGACTGTTACTGGAGACCCAACCCCTGAGGTGGAATGGTATATCGACGATGAATTAGTAAAGGATTCTCAGAGGATTAAGATTTCTAAGGCAAAAGAAAAACACACGTTAAAGATAACAGAAACAAAACTTGAGGATGAAGGGGAATATAAGATAACTGCCCGCAACAGCGTAGCTTCGACTTCATTTTCAGCGGAAATATCAATTGATGAAGTACAGGAGCCATCTTTTATAAAGAGACTGGAAGATTTTGAAGTGACTGAAGGCGAGTCTGCAGTATTTGAAATCAAGTCTTCAAATGCAGATGGAAGTGAATGGTACCATAATGATGCATTACTGTGTAAAAAGGATAGTGTATCAATGGTTGATAACGGTGATGTCTCAAGATTAGTAATAAGCAACTGTTCATCTAGCATGGCTGGCACGTACAAGTGTCTCATATTTAACGATGCCGGAGAAACATCTTGTACAGCTGCCTTGAAAGTTAAAAAAGCAGAGGTAGCTCCTACTGTTTGGACAGATAATGTGGAACTGGCACCCATAGGCGACATAGGTGGCAATTTAGCGTTAAAAATTAATGTGAAAGGAAAGCCAAAACCTATATTTAGTTGGTTTAAGGACAACCGAGTTTTAAATCTGGATGACAGTCGATTCAAAAGTACTTTTGCCAATGGGGTAGCAACGTTAACCATTTCGGGGTTGGAAAAACAAGATACAGGAGTGTACAGAATGGAAGCCAGAAGTCAGTTAGGCACAGCCAGTCAAGAGTTTAAAGTTACTGTACAAGGTATGTATTTTGTTTTTGTATTACTCAATTGTATTTTATTGCTAGTGCAACAAGCCATATCTTTATTTGGGACGAAAGGTTTTGGTTTTTTTCTGATAAGATAAAGAAGAAGGAAAGAAAAACAAAAAGGAAGTCTCTTTCTTCTTTCCAAAGAATGCCCCGTCATTTTGTCGTTGTGTGAGCACCAATCTTGAGTAAGTACTTGTATTTTCTTAGTAACATGTAACATGACAATAATTTGAAATTTATGTGTATTGTAGAACGAGTAAAAAAGTTGGGTTGACCTGCTGCCCTTTTTTTTCAGTCTCGTCATCATGCAACGTTGTTTTTTACTGCTTGCTGATCAATCATTTCTTGTACATCTGAATCCTCAGACCTTCATGCGACCCTGCAGTATGACATTTCGATTGGGTTTATTATTCAAATTGAATGCTACTTTTAACACTACTTTTAACACAAAGCACAAGCTACTACTGTAGACCATTACCAAAATCGTATCTTATTATATCCTTACCACTTATTGTACATCTTTTGTGAAGAAAATAGCGCGTACTACCTTCTTTACAGGCACTAAACAAAACTTTTCAACTGCATCAGCTGTGCTGTCTAAGGATGAGAAGCCCCAAAAGCCAAAATTCACAAAGAAGTTAGATGATGTTGAGGTTGTTGAGGGTAGTGCAGCGTGTTTCGACGTAGAGGTTGAAGGTAAGTAAGATAAGTGGATTTCCTTGGCCCCTCTGGCTTGGCAGTCGTTTAAAAGGTGTGTGTCTTGTTTCTCTTGGGGGATATTTGTATATGTTGTACCTTGAAGTGTCTGCAGTTGTCTTTCCTTTTCAGACTATTAAGTAACAGTTGCTTTGCTAATTTATGAAACTGTGACGTATTCATGAACAGGCACGTATGTCACTTGTGTAGTCGGCCTGTTGTTTCTCTGGTGTCAAACTTGTGTTACTTATTCATGTTGTACATTGACAACTAATATAGTATCATGTTACCAAACGGTACTTTCAAATTTACTATGATGACTGACGAAAGAAATGTTCTGAATTACACAGAACTCGTTGTCAGGAAACGTTATGTTCATATTGTGATGAATTGGTAGATTATTCAAACACGGTGATAGCTGCATAACTTTGCCGCTTTATGGCATGGTTCATGAAAAATCCTCCTCTATTTTCTTCTTGTTATTTATGAAAATCTATGGCACACTCTAATCTCATATTCTTCATCTTACTGCATGGTTTTTATTGAAAGGCAATCCAAGGCCTACCGTGACATGGTATAAGGATGGTCAAAATATCCAGACCAATAATCAATACAGTATAGAGGACAGCGATAACGGAGAGTATAGTCTGACAATCGCGGAGACAGAAATAAGTGATCGCGGAAAGTACCACTGCGTTGCGAGCAATGAAGTTGGGGAAACACAAACAAGTGCAATGCTCTTTGTTGATGGTAATTTAATCACCTTTTGTTTACGTGTGGTAAAAATAATGAAAATTTGGTTGTTTTTTTAATTTTAACGTTGAACGAGTGATATTTCTTTCTTTGAAACGATGATGATAATAATAATAATAATAATAATAAATATCATTATTATTATTATTATTATTGTTATTAATTTTTATGATGTTGTTGTTTTTTATCCAATCCTGACTTTGGAGTATAATGGTAAAAATAATGATGACCATTTGTTTTTCTACAGAAAGACCTTTGCTTACCATCTTTTGAGATCTTTTATACCAACGCCTTCGTTTTTACCATTCGTATAGGTCATGGGTTTGATTCCCTTGGAAGTGAATCGGATTTGGAACAAACTCGGTCAATGCCAAGGTACGTGCTTTTCTTTAAAGTAAGAATTCTTCGATTAGAAGCATCCCTGTATAATAATAATAATAATAATAAATATCATTATTATTATTATTATTATTATTATTATTATTATTATTATTATTATTGTTATTAATTTTTATGATGTTGTTGTTTTTTATCCAATCCTGACTTTGGAGTAAAATGGTAAAAATAATGATGACCATTTGTTTTTCTACAGAAAGACCTTTGCTTACCATCTTTTGAGATCTTTTATACCAACGCTTTGTTTTTACCATTCGTATAGGTCATGGGTTTGATTCCCTTGGAAGTGAATCGGATTTGGAACAAACTCGGTCAATGCCAAGGTACGTGCTTTTCTTTAATGTAAGAATTCTTCGATTAGAAGCATCCCTGTTATACAGCAGTTCATGACAGGTAAAGATTAGCAACGATAAAAACAACAGACACAGAACTTGATTATGTTGTGCAAGGAAGGAGACTCTGAAACAGCAGGTTTTTGTGGGAGTTTTTTTGTTTATTTTTCTATGTAGTAAGTTATCCAATTTTTGAAATACTTGAGAACCTTAAGTCTTACGACGAAGGAAAGCACTAAGAAGCCAAACGTTTCACAATTCACCTGTATAAGATAAACATTCATAGCAAGATTTATTGCAGCTCAAATTTTTACTTTGAACACCAAGATTAGATGACGGAGCATCTGTTCAGATATGGCAACAGTACTCTGTCACAGCTGATAAACGCGAACGGAGTATCAGAGACCAGATATGGTCCTTCAAGAGCATGTTGATTTCTAGCTCCACTGAGCTACTCCTGAGCTTGACTCGCTCTCTCTACAGCTATCAAAATGGCTATCGCATATATGTCCACGACTTGGATGTAAAAATAGTTCATGATGACATGAGTAGATTTTGGGACATGCCAACTATCTTTATCTTAGCATGCAGAGTGCTGGAGTCCATACATTGGATTTCGTAAGTACTGCTACGTCATACTACGTCATCATACTACCTCATCATACCACGTCATCATACTACCTCATCATACTACCTCATCATACTACGTCATCATACTACGTCAAGGGGGCAACTTTGACCTACTATATGCAAGGACGGGTGATAGATTTATAGAGATACAAAATAGCCTCCAGTGTATAGTACCCCGTATCATGATACAAAAAAACAACCTTATTAGAAACAGACTTAATATAATTATTAAGTCTGTTAGTTATTAAGTCTTAAAAGATTTAATATAATAATCCTAAGAAAAATGTGGGGAAAATGAGAAACCAAGGAGGTTCATTGGTGAACATTCCTAAAGTGGAGAGCTGTTAATCACGATTAGCGTCAGAATCAGTTATCACATTTCTACCCTTAAAATGAGTTTTAAGGATCCTCTTAACTCGCATTACATGTTCTGATCTTATTTTTACTTACATTTAACAGTTTTTAATATTATCTGCTTCTAGAATATCGTAAGTAACCCCCACCCCCCAACCCCCGTTATCTGCATCATTCTCCTTTATCCTGTCATTTGAAGGAACGCCAATGCCTTCACTGTGAAACAATTTTTCTTTCATCGTGATAATTGATATTATTGATATTTTTAGGTCATCAGACAACGAAAGTAATCCACCTGAAAGCCCAGTGGAAGATGTCTTTTTAAAAGAGCCAGAAATAGTAATGCGCATGAGAAATAAAACGGTTAGACTTGGCAGCGATGGGAAGCTGATGTGCCGGGTAGCCTTTGAAGGAAAAATGCAGGTCAACTGGTTTAAAGAAGGACAGCCTCTAAAAAAAAATAAACGTATTACAGTGGAGGAAGACGGAGATACATATTTGCTTCACATCACAAATGTACAAGCATCTGATGCAGGACAATACAACGCAGTTTTCACTACTCAGCATGGTAAAGTTGAAACATCGGCCGATTTAATAGTGGAAGGTATGTCTGCATAGATTTTTGTTATAGATACGCTGTAGGGTGATTTAGATTTTTTCGCTGTGCCACCCGCTTCATTTATTAAAAGCTATTTTTGCGCTCAGCTGCGGCTGCAATAATTTAGAATTGCCTCTTTAGAAAAAGGCATGCTGGCAAACACATGGAAGACTCAAGTATGTATATTTTTATCGAGCTGCTTGATGATCATTGTAGATGGTAATGATTATATTGAACACGACTTATATTTGAGAGAGAGTACAATAACGAATCCCGCTGACAAAGTATCTCCGAAACACGTTTGAGCCTAATTGTAAATTTAACTCACAGCAAAATGCAATGGTAAGGTGCTGTAGTGCTTTTGCATATTAGGATCAATAAGCTGTGCGGTCAGGTGCAGTTCACGAAACACCTTTTTTACTCAGAAATGGCCATTTTTTATGGATCAGCTCCCAACAACGCAGAAATTGTCTCCACTAAGCCGTAGTGGTAACAATAACCACGTCAACAGCTTACAATGCATAAGGTTTCTTGTTCGAGCCACAGCTACTTTCCTGGAAGCTCTCCGCTTAATTCGTTTCTCTTTTATAAGGGGCGTCCTATGTTTGTTTACATGAATGAAAAAAAAATCAAATAAGAAAATTGTGCCTTGTTTAGGATGAAAAAAACCCAAACACTCAAGACAACCAGGTAATATTCGATAAAGCTAAAAGAAATTTTAAAAGAGTAATGTTTAGTAAAAATTGTGACATTTGATTTTGTAGTTAGATTTAAAAGAAAAATAATATTTTCAAAAAAACCTGATCGATGCCCAGCTAGAATCATTTTAAAGAGCAAATTACAATGTAGATTACTTTTTGCAAGGAAATCATGAAATTTTTAGCATTTTTTATCAAATTTTAATTTTATGGTACTCGTATCTTCATATTTTGTGAATGTATAAAGGTAATCATTTGCAATAGATAACTGTTGTTTTCGGTCTAAACTCTACTTTTGCTACATAACCTTTTAAGTACCACTGCTATTACACTTCCATGAAACGTGTTCATATTAGATTTACACTTGTGAAGCCTTTTTGAGGAGCCGTGGCTTAATGGTTAGTGCACTGCACAGTAACCAAGAGTTCCGGGTTCGATTCCCCGAGCTGTCGAGGAGAATTTAGAACTTTGCGAAAAGAAAAAGCCATCGGTTGGCGTCAGGAAGGGCATCCGGCCAAGAAATTCCTCACTGCCAAATCAAAGTCCCTGTGAAGGGCACCGTCTGAGCCCCAATTGCTCGGGAAAAATGACGTTAAAAAAAAAACAAACAACAACTTGTGAAGCTTTTTCATATTATGTGTTTTTTGTCCTAATATGTGTATTTCGGTAGTTATTACTTATTTTCCGTTTCTATTATAGAAGGAATAGAAGATGTAGATCACCTTGCAACCGCCCCAAAAATTGTAGAAGGATTACAAAATACAAAAATACAGGATGGTGATACTGCAGTATTTAAAACACAAGTGGGAGGGTATCCAAAACCTAAAGTTGCTTGGTATTTTAAGGAGAGAGAGCTTTTTGCGAGCAGTAAGTACAAAATAACATCAGATAAGGACTCGTATCAATTGGAAATCACAAAATGCAGTGAAAGAGACGATGGTGAATATTCAATTAGATGTGAAAACACAAAGGGGAGAGATCTTGCAGTTGCCATACTCACAGTGGATGGTACTAATTTTATGATTATTTACGAAATTTCTTGCATTTCGTTAACTATATTTTGATATGTAAACAAGGCGCATTCTATATCGTAGTAACTGTGAGTTTTTATTTGATAGCGGTGGACTTCAAGTCACAGCATACATTGGATTCTCAAATCATAAATGAAGAACATGTAACACAAGATAGCTAATGCTTGAAAATCGCATTTTGGCCTTCTGTTTTCAATATCTCATTTGGTTTATACCTTTACGTCATTTGTAAACGACCTTACTCGCACGGTATAGTAAGATCACCCGCTCGAGCTATCCTTTTCATCTGCTTCTACGCATTGCGTCTGTTTCCTCAATTCCCACCTTATTTATATTAAGCGTACCACTTTACTCTATCTTGCCCCCAGTCTTCCTTTCCCCGTCCCAATATTCCAGTTTCCAGCCTAATTGTTCTTACGTACTCTTGGTACTTAATCCTTTAATGAATATCACTCGATTACCGAGGGTTAGTAATTCTTGGGGTAGAAAATGGATAACCTAGCTTTTTGGAGGGTTTTTTCTGAGTTCTTTTGTACTTTTGTTGACACGTTTTTTTTCAATCTCCCTTATTTCTTGTTGCAGAGCTGTATGTATTTTTGTTTCTACTCTAACTGTATTTAGACTTTTTCTACTAATCTGCAAGGAATATAATATGAAAATAATATAATATGGAGATATATATAATAATATAATATAATATGGAGAGGATATGGAAAAGTAGAAAAGTGAAAAGTATAAATAAACTTCTTATTTTCATATGCTTATATTATTGAATATATGCAGTTTTATCTTATTTTCTGTGATATGACTAAAGATTATATTATGTGGCGGGGGGTTGAGAGAGAGACAGACAGACAGACAGAGACAGACAGGAGGAGAGAGAACGAGAGAGAGAGACAGAGAGACACAGAGAGAGACACACACAGAGAGAGAGACACACAGAGAGACAGACACAGAGAGAGAGACAGAGAGAGAGAGAGAAAGAGAGACAGACAGACAGACAGACAGACAGGGACTGAGAAGCAAAGTGAGTGAGTATTTTTTTCCTGATCAGTACTATCATTGATTATATCATTGGTGGTACTTAATTTTAAGCGTAGGAAAATAGAAGACTGAGAGTTTATTGTTGTTGAAATAAATTACTGTGCTACAAAAAGGATCGAAAGCAGGTCAGGGTTGTCATAGTCGTCAGAACTGCAGTAATAATTTGCAACATGGTAAAAACAGTCAGCATAGGTTTTTATTATCCAGTGCTAGATATTCGTTTTAACGTAGGGCTAGTATGATTACAAGTAGACGTTAAGAAGTGTTCTTTCAACTTTGACATTAGTGACAGACGCAGATAGTGAGGATACTAATCGGAAAGAAATAGAAACGAAGCATCATAAGAAGGCGAAGAAACATGTGCCGCACACGGAACTTCAACCAAGCGCCAGAAAAACACCTGGGGCCGAACGACCAGAGTTTACAATAAAACCTCGAAGTCGCAATGTGATTGAAGGTAAGCATATTTGATTAACGAATTGCCGAATTCTTTTTTACTTGTTTTGTTACATGCAAATTTTCTAGCAATATATGGTTATATTATAGAGTGTATATATATATATAGTATTAGAGTGAAACACTCAGAAAACTTTAGCCAAAGATGGAACTGGCTGATAAAATGACAATAATGGGACAATCCATACATGAACAATCCACACCATAACACAAAGGACAACACAACGAAAAAAATATAAGAATGAACCATCCGCAGAGGGAAAGAAAGATAATGATGTATGAAGGATAGAACTACGGTGAAGCGTGATGAAAAATGTAAAATGATAGATGACTAAGAATAATGATTAAGATGATGATAATGACTAAGAATAAAGTAGATATCATGGATCATCAGTCGATTACCATGTCAACCAATTCGGGCATATATATATATATATCATGCACAAGGATACTTTACTCCTCCTCCTCAGGTGCCGTGTCCTCGCAGAACGTTGGCGGTCATGCTTTTCCACAGGTCCCTGTTCTTTGCTGTCCTCAGTAGTTGCACTTCACTCGTGTTGGTGTACTCTGCTATGCTCTTCATATATGTCCTTCTTGGTCTGCCTCTTCCTCTCATTCCCTGCACTTTCCCCGTCAGCGCCAGTTCTTCAAGGCCTTCTTTCCTTATCACGTGTCCTAGGAAGGAGAGCTGTCTCTTCCTGATGGTGAGTAGGAGGTGCTTTTTGTACCCTGCACGTCTGAGGACTTCGGCATTCGTCACCCGTTCTGTCCAAGAGATTCGTAACATACGTCGAAGCATCCACATTTCTGTTGCCTCCAGAGACTTCTCTAGTGCTGGTGTTAGTGTCCAGCATTCGCAGCCATATGTTAGTACCGGGATGATGTAGCAGTTCATAATTTGAATTCTGGTGCCCATGGAAAGTGATCTGCACTTCATTAGCTTTA
>RDPX01000301.1:502593-519266 GCA_003991215.1 Morbakka virulenta
GTGATGCTGGTGTGTACAGCATATCTCTGAAAAATGAAACAGGATTTTGTACTTCTTCAGCAATTTTGAAACTTGAAGGTAGGCTTTTTGTATTAGCAGTGGTTTATTCTAGCGGTAAAGGAAGTCTTTGAAATTTTGAATTGAACCACACACACCACACACACACACAGATACACACACAGACACACAGATATATATATATATATATATATATATATATAGTATGATAGCTCTCATATTCTTGTATTATTGAGCACTGTCGATAGCTAATAATTACTTCAATACTGGTATATATATATGAATCTATATGGATTATGTGTGTACATGGATATTTAATTTGTTTTGCTTGATTATTCTGTTTCTGCATGTACTCTACTAGCTTAATCTTAAATTGCCTTTGCTCCTGTCTCTTTGTCGGTGTCAATGTGCTGGTAATTGCCCTTTGTTTTAGACTGTGTTTTTCTACAAGCTGGAGGAATTAAACCCCCAGAAACCACAAAAGAGCACATATTTTTGTGTATGAACACGTTTGGTCTTATTTCTTCTTGTTGTTATTCTTGTTGCATTTTGTTTGGGTTTTTTTCGCGGGAATGATTTGTGCGTATGTATGTAAAGCATTTTTTATGTAATTTAGACCAAGAGGCATTGGAATCGGCAGATAGCAGCAATTCTGAGGCTTCAGAAGGCGATGGAGACGAAAATAACACACCAACTGTACGAAAAAGTCTTGCTGAACGCATGCGGGAGAAAGAAAAGGAAGACAGCAAAAGTAAGGGTAGTAAAACTGAAGGTGGACATAAAAGAGGTGAAGAAGCTTTAGCCAAAGAAGAAAAAGTCACGGAAAAAATGAAGAAAGAAGAAAAAGTTATTGAAAAAATAGAGAAAGAAAAAAAAGTGGCACCAAACGCGACAGATAAAAGGTAAATTAATAACGCTTCTTAGATAGACCATTTGGCAATCCTATCCCTACTGGCAGTTAGAGAAGAATTTTATCACCGCAGAAAGTGGATTTTCATCGGTCTGTGTCTTTTTTAGCCCTGCTTTCTCCTTTTCCTCTTCACCAAGCATCAATCAATCTCTATTTATTTATTTATTCATTTTTTTATTTTTCATTTATTGTTTTTATTTATTTATTACCAAATATTTATACAGAATAAGCTAATTAAAAAATAATATGTATGCACAAGAAGATTCCTGTTTTTTAACGAGCCCTGTCCTAAATACAAGAAAGATTAACAATAAAGTACAATTTGTACGAGAATTAACTGAAAATCTAAAATAACTTCATTTGTATAACAATCTTATAAAATCATCTGAACAAATATCACATGGGATGTCATTATAAACTTTTGCTAAGGGAAAACAAAAATTCTTTTTACATGACTTTTTGCTGATGGCAATCTGAGCAGAACAACACTGTTTCTGTTGCTTTTCTCATTGTTTTAAATGTCTGGTAAAAGTTGCCACAGTTCAAATTATTTTGCGATTTGTATACCGTAATCGTTCAAATAAGCGCCCGGGCGCTTATTTAATTTTTATGCTTTTAGGGGGGGCGCTTATTCAAACGATTACGGTAGTGGAAGGTGAATTGAAGAAGTTTCCTGATAAGAAAAACAAAAAAGAATAAAAATTGTTAAAGAAAAAGTGTTATTCTTTCTTTTCCAAGTGTTCCCCTCCCTCCATGCAAGGTATTGAAGTTTTTAATCAATTTTCTCCGTGAATTCCGAAAATTCGAATAAGCGCCCTTATTCGAAAGGGACGCTTATTCAAACGATTACGGTATTTGAAGACATAACCGTTGCTTCGTCAGAGTTTTAATCGATTTTATTCGTGATGGGCTTGACCCGTTATACAGGGTTTTTTTTACTCTCTTTCCTTAAAGCCTTTGCGTAGTAGGATAGCATGAACATATCAAATAACGTTTTTGGCTATCCTTTAATGTACATGCGGTTTGTACAATTATTGTATAAAGAGTGTGACATCGACAATAGGATCTATTTTATTGTGTCTTGCACAATAATATTGTTTAAAAATCTTGTAAGAACACCATTTTTGTTTCAGCAATAATAACACTGAGTGGATCAATTTGAAGTAGTTACAACAGTGTTCGCATTACGCTGCTGAATTGTTAACAGATATCCCCCATTTTTGTCTGTTGTCTGTTATCTGAATTAACCTGTTCCCTATTTTTTCAAAGCTATTAAGTACTTTTTATATTTTTTTTCACCATATCTGTTCTTTGGTTTTTTGTCGCCGATTTCACCAGTTAAGTTTAACAAGAATTTTGTTAAAATTTTGCCTTACATCACCTAAAGAACATGTAAAACCAGCAAGTAAAACAATATTTGCAGGGTGGCAACTAGTGCTGGAATGTGCTGGGGTCTATTGAGGTGTACTGGGATGTACTTGAATGTCATATGATGTGCTGGGATGTACTTCAATGTCATAGGATGTACTGCAATGTTCTTCAATGTCATATAATGTGCTGGGATGTACTTGAATGTCATAGGATGTACTGCAATGTACTTCAATGTCATATGATGTGCTGGGATGTACTGAGATGTCATAGGATGTACTGCAATGTACTTGAATGTCATATGATGTACTGAGATGTACTTCAATGTCATATGATGTGCTGGGATGAACATGAATGTCATAGGATGTGTTGCGATGTACTTCAATGTCATATGATGTGCTGGGATGTACTTTAATGTCATCGGATGTACTGCAATGTACTTCAGTGTCATATGATGTACTGAGATGTACTTGAATGTCGTGGGATGTCTCATCCTAGTTTGTACTAGGGTGCACTTGAGTTTACCGGTTTGTCCTTGGAGTTATTGGATGTCCTAGAATACCCTGTAATGTCTTGCGGCCTACTATGATGTACAAGGATATACTGGGGTGTACCGAGATGTACTTGAATATACGTGAGTGCAGTTGAATGTCGTTGAATGTACCGGGATGTATCAGGATGTACCGTGATTCATTGGAACGTACTTGAATATCCTTGGATGTGCTGGTGTGAAAATATACTGGGCAGTGTACTGTAAAACAGCTGTTTTTGTAACATACTTGAGTGCAGTGGATGTTTGGTCCTTTTGTGGTATACACCCTGATTTGATGGTTAATAGGCACCTTGAGATTAGTTTACATCACATCCAGCACCTTGAATTTACAAGATAACAAAGAGAAAAATCCATGAATCTACCATTGACTTATTACAACTATTATGAAAGTAGTGGACAAGGTCCTACACATAACCATTACCTCCATATTGTTTTATTAGAAAGTTGTTATTCCTGATACCAAATAGGGTTATAATTGTACATATTGGTGGCTTTAGGGGCCCGCGTCAAGATCCAAAGGAGATCTCGCGAACGCGACCACATTCTGAGGACTGGAAGCCACTCAGCTCATCTTCGTAAAGTGACATCCGAAGATGCCCATACAACAATCATTTCTTGCGTGACATCCAATCAGCCAGTGCCCAACGGTTTCTTTTTGTTCTCCGCATTTTGAGTGCTGGTCCATCTACTAGGAACACACTGACCGAGAGAAATTTTGAAAGTTGTTGTGTCTAGCCTGGATATACCCAGGAATGTATCCCCATCAGAAAATCTTCGGGTGCCATACTAGGAGTCAGAGGTTCACATTGGTTGAACGGTAGTTGTCCGATTCGCCCCTCTCTAACGTGAAGGCTGTCTTCTTTGAGGAGCACCAAATAGAATATTTCAATACTCTTTCTGTTCCTAAAAGTTCCTGACAGTAATTCATGAAAATATATGATAGGTTTTTTCTGTCATTCAGATCTAATCTTGTATTTTCAATCACCAACAAACACATAACATTAGTACGAAAAATAATATTTAGTTATTAAAAGCATACACAAGACACTTATCTCTGCATCTCATTCAGTGCCTTTGTTTAATAAAAAGCAAGGGTTGATTTAACGAGTAGAACAGAATCGTCAGATAATGTAAATTCTCTTTTACTCCACACGTGTCACACTGTTCGCTTTAATTACTGTGCCCAGTGTATTTCAGACTATTTGATTTTTCAAATATAGAATTGGAAAAGGGATAAAAATTAAAAATAAGGATAATAAAAATATATTACGAAAAGTAGTATTCAACTCTCGGCACTGCCGTAGTCGCGCTGCCATGGCTTTTCACTTGGAAATGTCTTAAAAGACAGTTGAACAGACGGTCATGTTGCTTGATATGCGCTGTTCACTTAAGCGTGGAGCCCTGATGACGTACCATTTGATGACGTGCCATTTAATGACGTGCCATTTGATGACGTGCCATTTAATGACGTGCCATTTAATGACGTGCCATTTGATGACGTGACTATTGTTGAAAGTTGTTGTTCTTGTTGTGAGCGTTAAAATGTAGTTTCAGAAATGTTGATTATTTTCGATTAAACTATTCGAATTAAACAATTTGCTTTGGAGAGAGGTAAATAGGAAATAGTTGCAAAAGCTTGCAAGTTTTCCTGTTCATTTCCATTTCTTATCAAGACCTTATTCCATATTCACACTGTGATTTCTAACTGTATCTTTTCTTTTGTTCGTGTTATCTTTTAATTAGAGTATTCGTTGTATTTGTATTGCTAGTTACAAGTCACATGTTGTTTTATTGCCAGATTGTATGTATTTAAACACTGCTATTATGTTCTTACTGTTGTTTTTTGTTGAAACTTGTTTCTAACATTGTTACCAATCCATTTCAAAGTAACCAACCTTTCATGTGTTTTCAGTTCGTGGATATGTTGTTTTTTTTGTAATGTTGTGAATGGTATGCACATATAGGCTTAGGGATACACAACAGATTTTGGATGGTATTACCAAGATATGTTTTACCTACAGTGATAAGCCATAGTTGCCATACTTGGCAAATGTCACCTCATTTGGGATCAACTTAGCAAATTTAGGTTGTGCTTTGTAATGACTATTTAACGTAGCACAGAAGCACAATAAATATATTAATAATAGAGGATATAATGTTCTCTGTCTGTCACTTGACTGTGGACAAGATTGTGTGGATCATCCGACCTTTAACTAATCTTTGGCCCTATACTAACTTTAAGTTTCAACTGACAATTAACCATTGTCAAACTTTTGATCTTTAACTGAGCTGTGGACCTTCATGATAGCAGTATTTGGTACTGAGAGGTTATCCTGTATAAATATCTGATAAATGAAATGAAATAAATACTAATAACTAAATAAAATTGTCTTCTACCTGCAATTAATTTTTTAGGGACTAGTCGCATAATATCAGCATGGTTATTACATTTAGGTTTAATTTAACTCCTTCCATATACATCTATTTCAAATCGTGGCCTTTATAATTGCTTGACATCTACATCCAATGCACCATTGCACGACAGTTTTTCTAACCACACATGTTACCGCAAGAATGACATTTTTGTTAGATATTGCTTGCTGATAAATGGCAGCAACAGTTAACAAGACTTTTAGGAATAACCTTGCCATTAAAAATAGGTTTTAACTCCCTTGGTGTGTTTGGTCTTGTACGTAGTAATGTGTTTGATTTATGTCTTCATCGTTTTTGTATGCTCTTAGTTCGCTCCTCTCATCAGCGATTACATCTGCGTTGTCGACAGAAGCGGTGCGTGAGTTTATGGTTCCGCAAATAGTGCAGCCGCTTCGAAACCAGCGCACTCGCATTGGAGAGTGCTTCTCATTAGATTGTTGTATTGAAGCCCGCAGCGATTACAGTATTGCGTGGTTCAAAGATGGGGTCGGCTTGACCGAAAGTGATAGAATTCAATGCAGCACTTCGGAAGAAGGAAGTCACACTTTACAAATTAGTGACTGTCAGTCAGCAGACGAAGGAAGTTATAAAGTGGTGGCATCATCAGATAATGGAAAGACGGCTTCGTCCTGTTATGTCGTAGTTACAGGTGAGCTGGTGTTTCTTTATTCTGGTTAAATAGTACAGCTTTTATCTCATTTTAGCCAAAAATTAGTATTTTCTCGTTTTTATCGCATCAGCACATCAGTAAAATGATTCAAGCCCTGCTTAGACAAGCTATTTAGCTTTGTATGACCGTTTCTTTAAGTTTGCCGTATTCACTGACAGGTATACCCTGCAGACACTGCACCTTTCAAGCAGCACCTTTTAAAAGTTGTGCACAAGGCTCTTTAGAGTGAAGTGGTACCATTACCGGCACTTAACTATGCACACCGTGGTTCTTATTATTACAAGGATGTAAATAACAACGTTTTTTTGGACGAGAAAGTTTGTATTGTTTTAACGCAACCGGAGGATTTGTAGAAAGTTACCCAGCATTGTATTTTGCATTAAGAAGTAATTTTAAACGGTGTTGTTTGAAGATATAAAGCATTTTCAGAATGCTGCTACTGGTATTTTACTGGGTGTTGCAGGAAAGGACTTTTCTTCCATAGTGAATAATATTGTCATCTTTAATGGTGTTAAAAACTAAATATGTGAAGCTATTGTGTTAGTTCGTCTGCAAGCAATTCAATAATTCAACGTACGTAATCACAGTACGTACCTTAATAAAGCGAATCAGTAACTCGAGTGCAATATATGTGACCGTAATGCCGGACTTGAAAAGTGAAGATTTAATTGTAGATTTTGGATGCCAATGTAATATTAGTATCTAAATAGAAGAAAAACTCGACAGAAAAGGAAGGTTGACTGGCTCAACTGTGCGGAATTCCTACAGTTGGTGGAGCATGTCGTATATTTTAGAAGTTTGTTATTTGATCCGCAAAGATCCAAGTATCAGAGTGCATTAATTTAATAAGGCAAGATTTTGTTATAATTTTAAGAAATGTTTCCTCGTCGTCGTGGACTTAACAGTAAGCTGTTTGTGCTTTAATGCAAAATCATCCAAGAACCCATGATCCATTTGACTTTTTTCATTATTTTTATGGTAACATAGACCTTTTGATACATTTGATTTACCTTGGAAGAGTTGGGAATATCTCTTGGCCCTACCAGCCTGTAAATGGTTAAATAGCATTGTTTGAAGGGTAAAAAGATCTAGTGTACACTGAAGCGATAATATTTCATGTTGGATACATTGGTTTCCCTGCACCCCCTCCCCCCACCACACACACAACATGAGTTTAGTTAGATTGTTTGTCCAGGATAGATTCAATAATTAAATTGTGCCCCAGTGAGACATGTTTTTGCAAAAGCTAACACTTGAAAGGTTTTAAGCAAAAGAAATCCCTTAAGGTGCTTGGCTGCAGTTGTCCAATTTCATGGAATGAATTTCCAATTTAATCTGCAATTGCTTATGGCATCATTTTGTGCCATATGCATTGAAGAATTCCAAAATATGTTGGTATTTCAAGTAAAATTTGCAGAGGCCCACGAAATTTAAGGAGACACTGGTACCAAGTCCATTTTCCTCTCTACTCAGTTGATAAAGGACGGTAACACGTTACTTACCAACCATTTAAGTTATTTTATATGTTGCTCTAATATTATATATATTATATTTATATTATATATTCATTACATATTAAAAAGAGTTAATTGTTTTATTTTCATTTTCCCCTAAAACAGTGAAAGGAAATGAAGACAATGAAGAAGCGAATAAGGAGAGTGACATATCTAGGTTGAGTGCTGTTGCTCTTTGCAGTTCTTCTACCGGTGCTAATTTGTACTGTTACAAACAATGTACAATGCATGCAGACACCTATTGTTACCACGTCAGTTTTCGTTCTTGTTGTTGATTAAAGAATTAGCCAACACATATATAAAAGATTACTAATATTCCTTTTTTTTGTGGACGTGAAATAGGTTTTTTTTGTAGTGAATTTTGTTCTTGTGTATTATTTAAATTTTGTACCTTTTTTTGTAACAAATATGTAACATTGAACACTTAAATTATTTACTGTAAATCATATATTTTTCTAAACAAAATATTTTTTTTAAATTTATGCTTAATGCCTACTGAAAGTAATCCGTAATATATCTTGTTATTTAAATATAAACTTTGTGCTTTATCATATACCACTGTGTGTTATACGAATTTCGTATGGTATGTATACCCCAACTCAACTCTCCTCGTTTTTTTATAATACTTATGTAATTAATTGCGATTAACGTTCAGAAAGCAAAGGTACCGCGTTACCTGTAGCCTGTCCAATTCTGTGTAACAGAGAAAGTGATTATTGTTCCCTCCCCCACCCACCCCACCTCTCCCCGATAAACGCTAAAATATGCGTCTTTCATTCTTTAAAATAAAATAATTATCTTTCGGGGGACAACTTGATGATAATATAAACGACGGCTGCATTTAGACTGCATTTTTTTCAGAACATATGAATAATGTTATTAGTTGATAATCCTTCGTACATCTGCGGGCAAAATGTAAGAAGGAGCTTTGGCGTCTTATGCTCTTTTTAATTGTGAAATATAATTTTATTACTCGTCCCTTCCCAGAAAAGAAGTAAAAAATTAATTTGTTTCTAATTTTTAGTTCTATCTCAAGGTATGAATGATGAGAAGCGGTCGATTTTTTATTTCATGCATTATAAAATTTGCTGAATGCTCACGCATCTCTCTGTGTAATTGTCTTTTACTTCCTTACTGGAATTGATGCTTGCAAAATTTGCTCTTAAGAGTTCTATGTTAAAGGGAGTACTAGGAAATAAAATTTAGTAAGGAAGGATTGGATGTAGAAGGCTCTTTTGAAATTAATGGAATTATGAGTTACGTTAAACGTCTATCCTATGAGTGCTTTCCGAAATTGTGAAATATATGAAAAATTTTAAGTTGCATTGACTGCGTGATAGGTCATGCCAGGGGTTCCTGTTTTTTGGCATCTCCAGGTCCATGGAAATATTGCGCCCAATTTCTTTTTCCACTTTTGATTGAAGGTTTGAAAGTCGGTTCATGTTTCCGGATATTGATTTTGGAGAAGGATTAAATAAGTAATACAAAATATAAAGAAAAATATAAAGACTAAAAAAGGTACATGTTTTTTGTGGTATCAATGTGTTTCACAGGCGCAAAAACAAGAACTAAAAATTGGAGCGTCACACAGTTTTAAAGAGTTTTGGACATCCTGACATGTTTTAGCGGCTCAGTAATATTCATTCGAATTGTTCAAGTAGTCAGAGACAAATACAATACTTCGTTCGATGCAGCAACTATTTTTTACAACACGGCAACCATTTTAAAACAGGGTAGAGTGATTTAACAATATTGGAACCAAATTACAACGTACAGCAGGTAATTATTTTCATTTCTCTGACGCACGTGGTTAAAACTGATCACACACAACCAACATTATAGAAACATAGCACCCATTGCTTTTATTAATTCCTAAATTGCACCATTTTGTCTTCTGCCAGTAATTTGTAAGGTGTTGTTAGGGGGGTTTTTGTGGGGAGAGGGTGGGGAAGATTGACATTTGAATATCAACGGTTTTATTTGATTCAGAATACGTAAAGAAAAAAACTTGAACCCTTGGGGGTTTTGTTGCTGTTTTTACAGTGAAAAAACGACGACCATATGTCATCTGATCCCGTATTCTCATATTTTGTTTTCAGCATATCTGTTGTTATTAGCAATGAATCAGGGGACAGTACCTCAGCAGACAAGGCACAGTGCTTGGATTCAGATTCTAAGCTGAAATTAAACAGCTCCATTAAAGAAACAGTTGCTAAAAGGCATTATCCAGGTAATAACTGCAACGTTACTAGCATTTCTTTTATATTTTCCTATTCGCAATCGTTTTCACTGTTATTGAAATATGATCTAATAAGATAACTTTCATTTTTACCATACCATAATCTCATGAATTTGCACCGTAAATGTAAAATTGCAGACAGCCTTGATACCACCATGCATGCAAACGCACACACTCGCACGCATACACATGCACGCATACACACGCACGCATAAGCACGCATACACACACTCCCACACATACGCACGCACACACTCCCACACATACGCACGTACACACTCGCACGCATACACACGCACGCACACACTCCCTATAATTTTATTCTTGTTTTAATTGCCTAATTTAGAATTTCTTAGATTTTATGGTAATGTGAATTTGTGGACAGGTAGTTACTCTTAATGCTACCAGGCATGCACACAAACACACACACACACGTGCGTACATATCTATTTTTTGTGAGGGCAAGTTTGATTACTTGGAAAGAGGCACAAATTTGAATTAATACCGTGAAGTTGTAAAAGTATGCAATTGGAATGCTTTAGAAAATTCCTTATTAACATTAAAATTACATTCACTTTTGGATAGCTTTGACTATCCATACTTCACGATATTGTAGATGCAGTACCTATCGGCATCCTTGCACTTTGACTCACCATTTAGATACTTTTTCATCTAACAGAATATCATTTTGTTGTCTTGGCTAGTAATTGAGGCCCATTTAGTCGTGTTTCACCATGCAGTATTCAACATTTTGTGAGTAGTGTTGATTCATTTTTATTCTTTTTCATGCGGTGCTCTTTAAGGACTTGATATTGACATTGTTGTAACTCCTGGCACCCCACGTGAATCGCCCGATTCAGGCAAAGGGGTACCTGAAATTATCAAAAAAGCGGAAGATCTTCAAATCTATGAAACAGAAACTGCTGTCTTTAAAGTAGAAGTTGCTGATGCTAAAGGCGTCCTGGCTAGATGGATGAAAGAGGGAAAACCGCTCATTCCTGGTGGAAAAACCAGAATAACGCAAGAAGAAAATACATTCATGCTAGAAATAAAAAATGCACAAATTGACGATGAAGCAATGTACGAGTGCTACTGTAGCAATGGTGCTGGAGAAGTTATGTGTGAAGTAGAATTATTGGTGGATGGTATGTATTTGTGACTATATTAATTTATTATCACAGGACCTAGCACGTAATAATTTCTCAGTCAGGTGTAACTTGCCGTTTGTAGACACTAGTGAATATTATTATAAGAATTTGTGTCAGCATTGAAGTGGGTGATTTTCAGTAGTCGAACTTAAAGCTTAACAAGGCTGGAGATTGGCCTGCTATTTCAGGATCGAAATTAGGGTATAGGTATAACAAACTCAAACACAACGTTAAATTTTTTATGAAGGACTTCTGATCATACAACGCAAGTGTGGAAACCCACTCTTATTGTAGTCAGCACTTTTCATCTTTAAGTATAGTTGGATTATGTGAATCTCATTTTAGAGAATAGAATCAGTAAGCTGTAACTATATGGTGAAACTTTAAGTGCCGGTGTCGAATCAAACCATCCATGGTGCGTATAGTTAGAGTTACAGCTGTTAATGTTTTTATTTCTATAGACGTTTTTATCTGCACAAAGTACACGTCAACCGTTCGAAATTTTTTTACTATTGATATCAATATTTAATTCCTGTTTGTTCCTGTCGTTCTGTTTTTATGGGTATTTTTTTTAGATTTGCATATTGTTTGGTGTTGTTGTTTTTTTCTGCTTTAGATTTACCAGCAGAGGAATTTCCTCCAGAGTTTCTAACTAAACTCAAACCAGAGACAGTGGTAACAGAGGGTGATCCACTTACACTTGAAGTTAAAGTAGATGGCGAACCTGAACCAACTGTAACCTGGTTTTGTGAGGACAAGTTGGTGAAGCCAACAAAGTTTCTGAAGCTAAATAAAAAGGGTTCAGTGCACAAATTGTGCATTGACAAAGCATTTGTTGAAGACGAAGGGATTTATAAATGTATTGCAGAGAACGAACTTGGAAAAAAAGCCACTGAAACGGAAGTGTTCGTTGACGGTACGTTCATTTTATTGCATACAACTCGATAATTATTGATGGCTTTTTTCATCGATGCCGATGCATTTTTACGCACCAAGAGTTTGTTTACTATACGCTATAGGCAGGCCAAGTGTTGCCTTTATCCAATTTTAGCAACAGTTCGTTAAACCACATCTTAAAGTTTGTCATGACTACCACCCAATACACTTAGACTACTTCACTGTGGCACATTAGACACAAAAAAGGGGCAAGGCTGGTGGCGTAAACAGAGGGACTATTGACCATGTAGCTAGATACTATTTGGTCCTGTCCGGCCCAATTCGTTGCTTTTACGCATTTATTTTCTCTTCAGTCGCCGTTTTTCAAAAATAGTTTCAATAAATCCGTTAACCTGGATTTTTGTTACGAAGGACAAGGTGACTGGATATTTTGTTTTTCACGCTTAGCGTAATACCCGGCCGCCTCATTATGCACTATATTAAAAATACGTTTGTATTCAGTTGCTTCCGGACGTCATGGTTTCATCACATTTGCGTCATTTTATTTGTGTACAAGAGTTCAACTACAGTCTTACATCATCAGAATAACATTGGCACGAAAGCGTTAAGGGTCACCTAGTGTACCACAGTGGACCGTCTAGAGAAAAGTGTTTCCTGGAAACTCCCGTTCATTATTCAGATCTCTTCCCATCCTGGCTTGCGAGATGATCGAAGGCCGTGAACCTTATTGGATCAATATGATAAAAGAAATAGCTTAGTAATTTGTGATTGGTTAAGGTAACAAAAGACAGGGATACTGCCCAATAGGAAACGACAATTTGGAATACAGATCTTTTGTTATGCTACTGTAGACAGTATCACCGAGCATAACTTTTTATTGAAAATGAGAAGGAAATGAAGGGTGAAAGAAAATACAATCTAATCTTTTTTCTGCATTAAGGCTATGATTTCACAAATTAACAGAAGCCAAGGAGGTATGTTGTAGAAAATCAGCACTCATGACGCAGTGAAATGGAGGAAGAAACGTCCTTTTTTTTTTTTTTGCAATCATTGATTATTTTTGACGTATGAATGCCGAACGTTTGTGCTTCGTGACGTAACTCGAAGGCTCGTTTCAGTTTATATTATTGGTTTCCTTGAGAACTATTACTTGATTCTTTTTCTTAAACTTGCGTTTATTTTCCTTTTTCAGATGCAGAAATGGATAAACCTGAGAGGTAATTGTTCAAGTAAATCAGTGCCATTAACAGAACATTGGATAAACGTCGCTTTGAGTTACTATAGAAATCAAATGTTTCTTGGAGTCATTAAACAAATTAAACGTAACGTTGCAAGCTAGTCCGGCTGGTAAAGGAATAGATGCCGGCTTGAAAAAGCTATGTCTGTTATAGACAGATGGGTAGAGGATGGCGTTGAGTACCGTGTT
Organism: Morbakka virulenta; assembly: GCA_003991215.1. Classification (NCBI taxonomy): domain Eukaryota; kingdom Metazoa; phylum Cnidaria; class Cubozoa; order Carybdeida; family Carukiidae; genus Morbakka; species Morbakka virulenta. The sequence continues at coordinate 515,770 of RDPX01000301.1, forward strand.
ATTCAAAATAGCAGCTTTAATAACCAGACCTTCACGGCTCTATTATCAACGTTTTTACCGGCTTTCTGTCCTTTTGTTTTGTAGTTTAATGCGCACAGAAACCACTGTGTTAATTCCTCTCCTCCCCCCCCCCCAAAAAAAGACAACCCCAAAAAGTTATAATAAATCTGAAAAGACTTATTTTAAAGAAGCAGTAAATTCACAGCATAAAAATACACCCAACGAGGGTATATAATTGTGAGCGCATAATAGTATGTTAGTTTAAATATAACTGCTTTTTTACCGTTTTGTTAAGCCATTGCTTGTAACTGAACCTGGCCAAGGGGGGGGGGGTATGTGGAGCAAGTGAGAAGTTTTACCATGGTTATTATTATTATTATAGTGATTAATTTGGTTATTATTATTAATCAGGTCATTAATTAATTATGTTATGTTATTTATTTATTTATTTATTTATTTGTTTACTGATTTTATTCTGCTGAGGATCAAGTTGATACCCACAACATGAGATATTCAGAGGATATTTCAGGGTCTTCACTGCCCCGAGAAGGCTGACCTTTTGTAAGCTTTTAAAGTAGAGGTTGCAATTGATGTTATTAAACAATTTACAGAAGTTCTTTAAAATGATACCGAAAGCACCTATAACTGCAGGTATTACTGGCACTTTTACTACAATTCAAAATCCTGTTTAATTCGTATTTTGGATCCTGATACTTGCCCACTTTCTCCCTTTCTTTCTCAACAACTCAAGTATCAAAAAGTCACGCTGCGTTCACAATCTTGCAAGGTCTGTTCTCCTTCACAAAATTACACTTGTATCACTTGATTGTTATTTAGATATATTTTCAGCATAGAAAATGGAAGTTGCAGGAGGAACCTGATATACCTTTAACAGCGGTAATTTTTTAATCAAGCACAGGTGATATTGATACGTTTATTCACCCTATGATTCATTTTAGCCGAACAACTTGTTTTAAGTGCAACCTATTGTGAGATATTAAGATTAAAGAAGGATCTCTTAAAGTTATGTTTCTTTTGAATTTGGAGCCATGATAAGTGTTGTGTATCGAAATGTTGTGTGGTTAACTTTACCATTTTGAAATTCCTTCAGTGATGTTTGTATCGAGGAAGTAAAACCATCTGCACCAAAGGTGATAACGGGACTTAAGGATCAAGAAGTGATGGAAGGATCGGAAGTGCTATTCACAGTTGTAGCATCAGAAGTTGTTGAAGCGCAGTGGTTTATCAATGCATTGTCTGTAGTAGACACCCCAAGCATTCGACTTATCAATGATGATGAAAATGGTCGTTATTCAATGCATATTAAAGAGGCAGCACTGGAGGATGATGGCGAGGTGATGTGTATCTTGGCTAATGAACTTGGAACGGTAACGTCAGCTGCATGCCTAATAGTCGAAGGTGAGAACAAAAAAACTACTAATATTGTGCATGGTGTTTGCAAAATGAAATTCTTGTTACTTTATAGCTGTGCTTGTGACGATTGAGCTCATACCTTATAAGACAAAGCATGTTGTTATATGCCATAATATTTCATGCTTTTTTAGTAAGATCGAAAGCATAGCTCTCTCGAATCTTCGAATGGTTTTTAGATTTGCTGTTTACGATTTCGCCGATTTTGTTAGCGGTAACGTTTTGCACGTGTGTAGCAGCTATCAACAATTTTTTGAATTAGACATGACACGGTGAAAATTGAACACGACACCAGTTTTTATGTCGTCTATATTCTGTTGAAATTTCTTCGAACTAGTCACAAGAATATTTGGTAATGTAATATGCGTGTGTGTATGTGTGTGTGTATTTATTGCGATAAGAGATATTAAAAGATGCTACATATCTTATTTTAGCCATTAGTGGAACAGACGACGAGGAGATTGATGCAGCAGAAGAGGAGACCAATGAAATAGAAGGTTCCAATAAGGCACCTGTCATAATTGCTCCGATCGAGAATCGTACAGTACGCGAAGGTAAGTAGCGTTTAAAATATCATTTGTGAAGGTTAAAAGGTAATAGTTACAGCATTGAATTCTTTAAATAATAATTTATGCCCATTGGATTATATTACAATTTGGCATTTTGTGCCATTTTATTGTTGATTTTGTCCTGTAGTCATGAGTTGTTGTCATACAACAACAACCACTTGAGCAAGGTTGAAGTGATATTGCCATTTTGATTTGCTTTTTTATTTTATCTCACTCTTGTGGCTACAGTACATGTGCCTACATTCAACTTAACTGGCTTGTTATTGGACGCTGAATGTGGGTTTTTCACCCATCCATCACTAGATGGTGTGTAACCACTCGGTAATAATTTTGAGCTAAGAAAAGTTACAAAAAGGTTAAGGATCAGCATTGTAAACAATTTATGTCCATTTTCAATCCATTTTCAATCCATTTTCAGTCCATTTTCAATCCATGTTCAGTCCATGTTCAGTCCATGTTCAGTCCATGTTCAATCCATGAATCGTACATGGACTATGAGCTTAAGGTGGACAAACCTTAAACTAATGCATGTCATCATGGCTTAAGCGTGTAGCGTAACCAGACCATTATGGCGTCGCCTTTACTCCTCAGCTTTGGGCAGGCACTCGTGCACAGCTATGTTAAGGAAGGAGCGAGCGTTTGATGAGAGGCCGAAAACAGGACAACGCAGAGACTGGAACCAGGATTCGAATTTGGTGATTTCAACACTGACCTACAGCACGCTAGCTGTTGCGCAATTCTACCAACAACATCAAAGTTTACAGCTTTTGCAAGCATGTATTAACAAACATATGACATGAAAAAAATTATCATAGGCCGGTTAAACCGAAAAAAAGCCAGGTTTTGATAATAAAATAATTTTTGTATTTTTTAGTGTATTACATTTATGTCTATTTTCGTGAGTTCTTTAAACAGGATGTGTCATTTTAGAGTTCATGCATGCATGAGGTGTCATTTAGGGTTTTCATACGCAACGTTTTTAACACAGCTTCTGTTGCTATTTTTCTCCGTGTTTTGCCAAGCACATCTAGATAGTACTTCATCATATGTTTTTCTATTGTAGCAGTTTTTTCCCGGTGGCATACATTGCCCTGATATTCCAGTATCCTACACGGATGAATTTGTTGGTGTTAGTAGTGATTTCATGCATGCCATTTTTAGGTTGGAGAATTCCCGCGGGTTTTTTACCCTATCCGTCATATGCGCGCCGTCCAATCTTGGTCCATCCTCTTCAGGGATTTCACATAACATGACTCTGTGATCTGAACTAGTTTCATGTACTGTTTCAAGTTTTTGTAACCCGTGGGTTTTGTAGGGGAAGAGGGCATTAACCCCAATTTTAATCCCTTACCTGGAGGACCAGAGTAGCATGCTTAGTACCAGGAGTAAAACTCCCGCTGGCGTAGCTCTTGGTGTCATAGGACACACAAGCTGCATAGCCACGACAAGGCACTTGCACCATCTGAGTAGTCCTGTCATGTGAAACTGTATACTTTT
>RDPX01000301.1:525056-534042 GCA_003991215.1 Morbakka virulenta
CTCTCTCTCTCTCTCTCTCTCTTCCTCTTTCTTTTTTCTTCTTTTTTCCTATTTCCTTTCCCTTCTACTATGTTTTTTCTCTACCCTCTTCTTTTTTCTCTACCCTCTTTTCTTTTCTTTCTTCCTCCTCTTCGTCCTCATTCTCCTCTTCCTGCTTATCTTCCTCTTCTTCTTTTTCGGCAGCCTTTTCTTTCTATCCGTTACATTTGAATAGGTTGTTACGTTTGATACAGCTCTTTGTTTTTGAAAGAAGAAACTCAATCAGTATGCTCAGTTTTATCCATCATTTTTAGGTTTTGAATTTAATTTTTTGTCCAGACTTGAGACTACGAAACAGGCATTCTTATTATCTATTTTGTGAAGGTTTTTATCAGAGCCTTTAATTGAAATTTTGGATTAGTAGGGAATTATGTATCGAGTTCTTTGGGCGACCATAAAGTTTATTGTTACTTTGAATACTTCTTTTGAACTCTTAGAACCACCTTGTCGAAATGGACGAATCCGACGATATACCACCAAGCCTAGCTGGCAAGAAAGATATTTTATTTGGAAATATCAAAAGTATTTATTTGTTTCATACAAGGTAAGAATGTGGTTATATAATACACGCCTTTTTTATTTCCAAGGTTTATCCCTGTAAATTGCGCAAGTGGCATCTGGTATATATTCCCAGAAAATAACCGCGTCAGGAGAAATGCTTATACCTACGTTAAAAGGAAAGATGGCATTGAGTGCATTAAAGGAGAGTTTACATGTGGATAAATTACGAGAAATACTTAATGTCGAGGCTAAAGATGTGAACTGGAAAAATTTAGAACGGGTTGTCAACAAATCGATACACGAATGTTGATTTTTTGACAAAGCAAGCCTGGTGTACAAGTCAATAGTAGAATTTAGAATATATAATTGAGAAACCTCAAATTATGCACCATCAGATAAATTTTACGAAAATGGTTTTAAAAATTGAATTAAAAAGATAATTTTTATTTTGTGGCGGAAAATTACTTTATTGCAGGTTTCAATATTGTTAATTGTTTGATTGCCCTAATTTAAATGGTTATTTTTTTATACAGAGTTTTCCTCCATGAAATGGAGGCTTCCCTTCATGACGCAGACGAGATGGCAAAATGTTTTGTTAGACACGTGAGTTTTAATCTTCAATTTTTAAATTTGGTTGTGTGTATGTATTTTTTTTATTTTATTTTATTTTATTTTATTTTATTTTATTTTATTTTATTTTATTTTATTTTATTTTATTTTATTTTATTTTATTTTATTTTATTTTATTTTATTTTATTTTAGTTTAGTTTAGTTTATTTATTTATTTATTTATTTATTTATTTATTTATTTATTTATTTATTTATTTATTTATTTATTCGCGAGGGAACCTCTTTGATTGAGGTAATCTTTCAACCTATTGAAGTGAAGCACAATTTTTTTCTATGATTCCGAACCCTCTTTATATAATTCCAAATCCAAGCACATATTATTATTGCCCTGGTGTATTTATCTTCTAGTGATTCCTAATTAAACCTCTGTGATCACCATGCTTGCACCATGCAATCCTTGTTACAAATTGTTAACGTCACCGTGATTCGTAGTACCTGTTACTGTCTTGTGTTTTTTGGTACAATACTCAAGAAAGGAGCTTTTATTGTCACTATGTACATTGTGGAAGCAACACGTACAATGTACATTCGTCTATGAAAGCACTAGAAATAGCAAAGAAAAAAATGATTTGTAGCAAGTGGTGTATCAGGAATATGTATAGTTTGTGTATATACCTACCATCAAAATACGTAACATCTTGTATGCACTCCTGAATGTGATGAAATCTACAAAGGTTTTATAAATTTCTATTTATTATATGTGTTGATGATACACAGTGGTAGCAACAGAAATACAATTCTCATTCTCATTGTTTGTGACTAATAAATGAGTAGATTAGCACAAACGTGCAAGCAGGAATTTCATGTTTTCGTTGAACCTTTTCAATTTGGTGACCATTCCAATCATCTATTTCTCGAATCTTTTTTCTACTTGGTTAGCTCATTATCAGATTTTCAATAGATTTAATGAAGGCGGGGTGAGATATCCTGTATTTTTAAAAGGCTATGCGGGTGACACCAGACTTTTTAGCAGCGTTGAGATTCAGAAGCCTTTTTAGGTGATTATTTAAAGTCTTCAGCCAGCCACCCCACCCAAACCCCCATCCTGTCGCTTTCAACAAAGAAATATTACACAAAATTCTAAACATTTTCTATGTTTACATTGGGTGATAGATTGGGTCATCCGGTTTCCAGCTGCGCTGTTTTTGCAAACATTTATACAGATTTTTTCATTTTCAAATCAAAGTACATATTATGGGGTCGTTTCTCAGGAGTTAAACCAGGCTGGGAGGTAGATGACCTACAAAATTTGTTTGAACTTAAGGGTGCCACGAACAGGTTGGTTTAGAAACTTTAATAAATAGTGCAGTTAAAATTTTCTCCAAAATATGTCGGTGTTTTGCTCCAGCATTTTTTATTTGCTACGAAGATTATCTTTTCCTTTCAGGAAACCAAGTTAGAAGAATTATACGTGGAATATTGCAAGAGCAGGCCTCTTGCTGACGAGCTGCTACGCCTACCGGAAGTGATTGAATTTTGGGACGTAAGTACTGCCTGCCTTTAACTTTTAACTTCTTTTCAAGAGATGCTTCCTAAGCCTTGGGTGTAAAAGGAGAGTAAAGATGACTTTATAGATTCATGAAAACTTGATTTAACCGCAGTTTCCCGTTTCGTGTTAAAAAGGACAGTACCATGTTAGTAAATGGGTAACGAAACCTTTGTGAGGTTTATTGGGGTTTTTTTGTTGTTGTTTTGTTGTATTGTTGTTGTTGTGGGTTATTTGTGCTTTGGTAGGTTTTTGCTAGAATTATACCGTAAAAGTAAGTAACTACCCATTCGATTCTCCAAATTTTTTCCCAAGTTCTGTAATACCTTGTCATGTCTGTATAACCAAAAAGGGATGTGCAGATTATGAATGTTGATTTTTTTTTCACGAAAGACACGTTTACTAGCATTTCTCTGGTATAAATGGTAATTCAAGCCCACTGGGTTACCCTGCCTTTCCCTGCATTAATAAATGTGAAAAATCTTCGTCACAAATTGGATTCCGGTTATAAATAGTGTGGAAAATATTCTACGCTCTTCTTTCGCCTGTCATCCAGCCCTTCAACCGCGAAAAGTTCCTTCACACAAGATGATGGGTCTGAATGTGATCTATTTTTTCCCTCTTATTTTGCACGTACGGTTGTGACTGCTAGTGATTTTTATGCAGTTTCTGCAGTTGTTAATATCATAACATCCTCTGCACTTATATATAATGTATCTATATATATATATAAGTACTGTATATAAAGTATCTAATGGCTCTATTCCACCTCCTCTGGGTCTTTTTACGGCCCCACTATAGCAATCTTCCTGTTGTACCCCACCTTTCATACATTAGCATACATTATAACCACTGAACCGAAGTGGAATTATCAGCTGCAAAAATCTGGGTTGCAATTTTATGTCGTTTTCTTTTCTAAAGTACTATGCATTTTGTACTCGTTACCAAACCCCGTTAGAGTAAAAGACTATTATTGGGCAATATTTAGCATGGATTATATTTTTGTGTACCTTAGATATTTCAACAAGATACAGAGGATCCACACTTCATCCAAGGCTACTTGATAACACCAGTTCAAAGAATAACAAGATACCAGTTGCTTCTTAAAGTGAGTATACTTATTTCTGTTGGTTTTAAAACCCTAATTGTAAAATTTGTACTTGTTGTAAGTGGTATGTACACCTTTTTCATAATTCGAGAGGTAGTCGCCCTCTCTAGGACTGACCTTTTCTGATGTCCAATATTGCAACAGGTTTTTACACCTTCACCAGTAAAACAGAAACAATCTGGGGTATGATGTTAATACTATTTACGGTTTGGATCTTGTGCAATCCGTAGACCATGATTTAAATCCAGAATTTAGTTGTGTATTTCTGGTATACTACACATCACAATAACCACCTTGCTGTCTTGCTGGAAATTTCTTCCTTGTTTAATAAGCCACAGATCAATAAATACTTAAAAGACAACCAAATACTTACCTGTATACACTGAAAAAAGGTAGTTAAATATATATACTGTATACTGTATATATACACTGTGTACTGTATATATATACACTGTATACTGTATAAATATATATATATATATATATATATATATATACACTGTACACTGTATATATACTATATACTATATATATACACTGTATACTGTATAAAGATATATATAAACTGTATACTGTATATATATACTGTGTACTGTATATGTGTATACTGTATATATATATACACTGTATTCTGTATATATATGTATACTGTGTACTGTATATGTGTATACTGTATATATATACACTGTATTCTGTATATATATATATTGTATATATATACACACTGTATACTGTATATATACACTGTATACTGTATAGACTCAAAATAAGGTAAATTATAATTGCTTATAAATATCTTCTTGCCTTCGTAGACCAAGACTTGTACACTNATATATATACTGTGTACTGTATATGTGTATACTGTATATATATACACTGTATTCTGTATATATATATATATACTGTATACTGTATATATATATTGTATATATATACACACTGTATACTGTATATATACAGTGTATACTGTATAGACTCAAAATAAGGTAAATTATAATTGCTTATAAATATCTTCTTGCCTTCGTAGACCAAGACTTGTACACTTAATACAACTTCTCCGTGCTGCTACTGCTCTCGTCCTATTTTTAGATGTTTTAAAATTCCCTCTTTGTCGGTAGGAAGGGGCGTTCATAATTTTTTTTTGGAAGTACTGTGCACTAACGATTAAAACGCTGTTGCTTTGAACACTGCATCGTTGTGCCCAAACCCATAGCTATTTACACATGGTACTTGTTTATTCGATAACATTCTTTCTTCCTGTTTCACGCAGGAACTTCTTAAGTACACCACAAGAGCAAATAAAGCTTGTAAAATTATTGAGGTAAGTCGAGTTACCTTTGTGGCTGCATGATATTGTATATGACCTAATAGTTTTTTCCTTGAGTTAAATTGTTTGGAATATGTTTCTTAGTATGTCATCTCTGAGAAGTTTCCTTCCTTGTCATTTTTTGTGGTATAATGACAAACTATGTTTAGTTAAACAATATTAGACCGAAGTAGAAATAATAACGGTAAATAAAAAGACAGATATTTTTGTTTACGCTTTCTTGTATTATATTATCTGACGTAAAATGTTTTGTGTGTGTTTTCGCGCACATGTATATTTGCCTGTGTGAATCGGACCTTATTGTTATGTAAGAAAATTGAGACCTTTCAAAACAATATGATAAGGATTATGGCAAATAAGACACCCCTTGACAAGGTAAAGACAGATGATCTGAGAGAAATAACAGGACTCCTTTTATGTACAGTCAAAATTAGAGTTTTAAGGTTATATGGGCATATGAAACGCTCCCAAAAGATTTGTTGAAAATATGTGTGGAAGGAAGGATCCCAAGTAAATGAACTGGTCTATCCATTCAAGATCTAAATGAATATACGAGAAACAGGAGAACGTGGAAAAGAATAAGCCATGGTAGTGCGCAATCTGCCACAGGAGGAGGAAACTTATAATAAAACGGAGAAGAGTAGGACCCTTAGTGATAGGAAAGCTCCAAGGGCAGCCTATGAATATCAACATGGTATAAACGTATGCTCCTTTTGTGTGCAGTGAGGAAGACACAGAACCATTTTTTAAGATAGTATACAGGTATGCAATTAAAAGAAGTGATAAAGTAGTGTTTGAAAGGAAAAATTCAAAATCAAAATCGGTCAAGGTGAACAAAGCATGCAAATATGGTTTTGTACAAAGGATGAGTGAGACAGTTTTGTGAAGAACATCTCTGTGATGTTTACGTACACAAGCAGCCAAAGAGAAAACTGTACACGTGAAAAAGGCCAGGTTACAATCTACAGAAGTCAAATAGATGCCATATTGGAGAACGTAAAATTCGCAAATGCCAAATGCAGACAAAGACTTAGAAGGCGCAGATATAGGTTCTGACCATTGTTGATCAAGATGTGTCTCAACAGAAAAGTCCACAGAAGCAGCAGATATCTCACAGACAAGATAAATACAGAAGGTGATTTGCATCAGAGCTCAAGAAGGAATATCTATTTTATATATAGTGCTACCCATTTAATGACTTGGATGCCAAAGTGAAAGGAATTGACAAGCGACAAAGATATTTGACATTTCAACATTTTGGAGGTTTATTGTATCTATGCAAGTTTGTCAATCCGTCTTCTGGTGAATGAAAATCACCGTTTCAAAGACATCGTTCGCTATTTGCACCGTTACTCAATTTATTGAAATACTGGTATATGTTCTTGTGGTAATGTACTGAAGAGTAAATGTTCAATTTTAAACGATGAATGAATTAGCTGTAGTCATTTTAACCCATAAAATGTTTACATATGAAACGTCACGATCGCTTCTATTCGGCTTTTTCGTCCTTATTTTTCTGTCATGCGCTTTTTTAGGGGACAAAACCCATTAAAAATGTTACGTCTCCTAATCATTTGTTAGAGTTTTACAGCATAACTTTTTTATCTTGGCATTCGTTCTTCCTTTTAAAAGAATTTTCTACGTGTACTTACGCCAAATATTTCTGTTGAGGGGATCAGCTAAATTTGAATTGCTTACTTTCAAATCATTGTTCACAATGACCAGCCCCATCTCATTCTACCTTCCCTGATTACTTTTCTACATCTTGGATACCCGTCATTCTCTGAACTTGTTCATTTCATATGCAGTCTTTCTATTTACTGAGGTATATCCATTTTAATATCTTTAATTCATGGGATTTAAACGCAATTTTTACGCATCGTATCAATTAGAAGCTGTAATGACGGTCGCATTTTTTATTTATTCAGACATCGGATATGTATTTCGCAATTAATACCTTTGAAGAATTCCTCTTACGAAACGAACTCTTGTTTTTAGCTAGTGCGAAAAGGCCTTGATATGACATCAGGGGAAAAATACAAAGGATGTTTTTCACTATTGCACTACCCAGGTGATTGAAAATAAAAGCAGGGTTTAGATAATTATCCTTAACCAGCGCAGCTTTTTGTATAGTTTGTAAATAATAATCAAACTTTTTAGTTACCAAATTACATTTGAATTTTTATCTTTTTTTGTAAGCCACGATGATGATTTTAACTTTACTTGTTCATTTTCAGGATGCCTTAGCCAAAACCGGCTCGGTTTTAAGATTATCAAATGCCATTCTACATGTAACAAGAATCAGTGGTTTTAAGGTAAATGTTAGTGATTAATTTTAGACAGGGAACGTGAAATTTGGGCTATTGCAAGCCTTAAGTAAATTGAAGGAAATAAATTTTTTGCTATTGTAACCAAGCTATAAGCCTTAATTCTAATATATGCCACAGGTTTTGCTATCCTAATGTATTTCTAGAACCTTGGCTTTGTTGCTATTTATTCGCTAAGCGTACTCTACAAACATTACACTACCCTTAGTCTTGACGTGCTTCGAAAATTTGGTTTCTGATTTAACACCGTCAATTAAAATGATTCGCTTTTTCAAGAGCCTCGAATCCCTTTTAGCTGGCTGTAGTGTGGCAGAAATGACAGCTACGTCACAGCCTCGAGATCGTAATATATCTGTTAAAAAAACGGGGGCAGCATCGTTTGAACGGAGTTACTCTTGAATTCTTAAGGTTGACCTCAAAATCTTGCAGGAAAACGAGCTTTCAAGATAAGAATTTATTCCGAACGAGAAGATGTTATCCACTATTTCTATGATTGTTTATTTTTATTGTTTTGATTACAGTTTTTACCGGCTTTCGTGTTTGAGGTTAATTTTCATGCTCTAAGGGGCGTAGTTACTACCCCCGATTATGAAAACAATAGGATTTCTAAATGGATATACGTCACTAATCAATTCAACAGAAAGGATGTATCCCTAGGCTGCCATTGGTTGAATAAATATTGTGACGTCATACTGTCATTTCCGCCACCCTAGGCATTTTTACCACGGCACAGCTGCCGCTTTGAAAGAAACACCTTTTTAATTTTTATCTGCCCTAAAATGACTCTGAATTGGATATCCTTTGCGGTCGACAGAAGATTTTCTTGAGGAAGTGTTTATCTGCTTTAGCGAATGACACTTTACTACCCTCACTAAAAATATCAGAAAAAGGAGAAAACATAGGTTTTTTTGAAGGGTCCAAGATCCTGTTTAAAGACGTAAGAAGATGCCATATTTATGTAGATATTAATGACAGTGTTGTCTTTTCCCCCAAAAAATTCTTTTTCCGGCAATATTTGTGTAAATATTATTGACTACTATAGACAAGTATAGCATTGAAGAAGATTTTTGTTAACTTCCCTCTAGGATGAATTCAGTCTTGACTCAGCTGGAAAGCTTTTGAGACACGTAAGTTGTAGGATAATCTTGTGACTTTTGCAGGAATTGTACCCATTAAAATGTTTCACTGTACCCTACCTTTTATATTTAGATTTTTCTCTGATGCGCTAGTTTCCCCGTGGAATTTTTATTGTGTGATCGATTACGCTCTTAAGACACTATGATTTTACTGTGTGTTTCATCTAAACATTCTTAAGCAATCGGATTCATCGTAGTTTACATAAAGATACTATTTCATTTATACACAAATATCCTTGTTAGTCCCAGTTCTTATCCCTGAATATAGTGTTGGTAATAGTAGCAGTAAAAGCAGCACCAGCAGCACCACCAGCACCACCAGCAGCAGCAGTAGTAGTAGTAGTAGTAGTAATAGTAGTAGTAGTAGTAGTAGTAGTAGTAGTAGTAGTAGTAGTAGTAGTAGTAGTAGTAGTAGTAATAGTAGTAGTAGTA
>RDPX01000301.1:559128-579645 GCA_003991215.1 Morbakka virulenta
AAAAACCAGCAAGGCTTCATTTTACTAACCTCGTGTTAACCTTAAATATTAAATGTGCCAGGTTAAGGAAAACGAGCTTCAAAAATAGAAATCTGATTAAAAAAAATGTATATTGATAATGTTGAACAAAATGTCGGATTTTTTAAAAGGAAGCATCCTCTTCTTCTTCTTCTTCTTCTTCCTTCTTCTTCTTCTTCTTCTTCTTCTTCTTCTTCTTCTTTATCTTTCGGCTGCTTACTTTTAGGGCCTGCCACAGCGGATCATACGCCTCCATTTTGTGCGGTCGGCAGCGTCTTCCTATCTCACTCCCATCCCCCACCTGTCCTCTTCTATTAAATTTGTTGTAGACAGTAAAGACCATAATGTCAATGGATTTACCACAGCATCACAAACAGCTTTTAATTTACTATATGTATATAAGAATAACACTATTTTGTAACCATATTCAATTAATGTAATCATGAAGATTTCTCTCAGATCTTACTGATTACACCAAATATCTTTTTCTTGTTTTAGAGGTAAATTTGGAATTGTTAGTAAATGTATTGATAAAGCAAATGATCAAGAATATGCAGCGAAATACATCAAATGCAAGCCAACCGATAAAAAGGCCATTTATGGAGAAATTGAAATCATGAATAAGCTGAACCACAAAAGACTAATTCAGTTGTATGCAGCATTTGAAACAACAAAGCATATTGTCTTAGTTTTGGAATTGGTTACTGGTGGCGAACTGTTTGAGAAATTGACAGAAATGGAGTTTATATCTGAAAAAGATGTTACTTTTTATATGAAACAAGTGCTACAAGGGATACATCACATGCATGAAAATAAGATTTTGCATCTGGATTTAAAGGTATGAATGGCCAAAGTACTGTATTTTGATGACCACCAAACAATTTAACGTAAGCTCAGATCAAACCAAACATTATTCTTAAATATATGTACCTTAGCATTTGTTTTTAATATTACGAGAATCATTCTAGTATGCTTTAAAAATGAAATAAACCCAGTCTGACCATATTTGTGTAAACAGAGCTTGTGTGTAATATACGCACATTTAGTTAAATTCTTTAAAAACAATTAAAGACGAGAACTCTGCTGTCTTTTGTAAACACACCTATTTATCTCGAATTTTAAACACGTTTTATTCATATCAATACCTACTTTAGTGGCCACATGGTTTTTCTCTATTGCCATGGCTTAATCTCATTTGACGGTCGTCATTGGATTGTCAGACAGTGAGGTCGTAGTTCACGTTTATGAATGATATTCTTGACCCATAGTCGTTGTACGATTGAATACACTAATTGATTTTGACAATATTCTTGTTGCAATAAGTTCCGGCTTCAGTAAACCAGAAAGTAAGGTATGGAGAAATTTGTGAAGGGGTTCAACCTGATTGGGTTCCAGGGTCACTGCCTCGCCGTTGCAATAGTGCTTACAATATTATGATACCTGTTCTTGTGTGAACCGGTTCTGTACACCCTATCGGTTTTTCGTTTTGAGAACTTTCACTTGCTATGTTATTACTATATATTAAAACCGTCTATAAAATACATAGTCTTTCCCTTAATGTCGGTTTAAAGCAGACTGCTATTTTCATAAAAAACAGATTTGTAATGAACCATTTCGAAATAAGATAGAAATAAAACGTCTTGTGTCTTCAGAGTATTTCCACAATTTTATCTTTTCGTCCTTGAGTTAAGAAATTTGACTTGAGAGTTAAGAATGTCAGGATAAAATTGTCGAAATATCTGAAACATTTTATTTATATATATAATTAAACAAAGAATCGAAACTAATAGAGTTCTGCTACCATTTATAGTGCTCGATGGAAATCTAGAGCGAATATATAAAAAATATATATTTACTCAATCATATATATATATATAACCCACAATAACTTCTTAAGCATTGTTTGCTTCGGCAACATGGCCTGAGAGTTATGTCTCAGAAGCTCTGTGCTGCACTGATGAACCCACAAAGGGCGAAACAGTACTGTCTGTAGATTGAGTATATATATATATATATATATATGATATTTTGTAATCTTGGAAACTTTCATGTTCGGAGTGTGCTTTTTACTATATTCATAACAGAGGGGTGCTTATTTTTGTTTTTTGTTTTTTGTTTTTTNCGATGGAAATCTAGAGCGAATATATAAAAAATATATATTTACTCAATCATATATATATATATAACCCACAATAACTTCTTAAGCATTGTTTGCTTCGGCAACATGGCCTGAGAGTTATGTCTCAGAAGCTCTGTGCTGCACTGATGAACCCACAAAGGGCGAAACAGTACTGTCTGTAGATTGAGTATATATATATATATATATATATGATATTTTGTAATCTTGGAAACTTTCATGTTCGGAGTGTGCTTTTTACTATATTCATAACAGAGGGGTGCTTATTTTTGTTTTTTGTTTTTTGTTTTTTTGGGGTTTTTTTTGGTCATGTTGATGTATATGGGTATCAGTTCTGTTCCCGGTTAATTCCACTTGCTTCTGGTCTCTTTCTTAGACATGTTTGTTTCTTGCCTTTTATGTATGGTGTTATCGACATTTAGAGTGATAACGATAGTGCTGATACAAGAAAAGGGCTCAGTTTCAGAATAACCAACACGATTAAAGGTGCAGCAATGGGGCACTTCGAGAGACAGGTTTGTCGGCTTATAAGCAAATGCCAAACAAATGCAAGTGCAGGAAAAGTAAGGACAAAGTGAAAAAGAAGAAGCAGTGAAAATAGAATAAAAGCAATGAAATGAAGTGAATTGGAAAGGAGAGAAATTTATTAAGCTTAGATTGGATTCGGACCACAAGCGGGATAAAGAGCGAAAATGGGCGATGACAAAATGAACCTAGTCCCCCCAAAGAGAGTTGTTGAATTTGAAAGCAAGAGATGTTAATGCTGGCTTTGAAGAGGCTGTTGAGCCGCTGAAACTATTGGTTTATCTGGGTAGATGGCTCCGTGTCTTATTCCGCATGGCGTAAACATGTATTGTCATAATCATTGAAACTACCCTGTATACTGTTGTTTTATACACCTCAAATCTTTTGATGACAATTTACTGATTATTGTCCCTTTTTTTCTTCTATGTCAACAGCTTTGTTAGATTAGATTAGATTAGTTTTATTATTATTATTATTATTGCTAAAGTATGGTATAGTTACATTACGGTAGGGTTTTTTTCAGAATAAAAAAAGTTGTTCTCAAGCGTGCTTTTTCATATTTTAAAATATGAAATATTATTTTGGTCTGAAATTGGATAAGATATTTATTATTATTTTATAGTATATTTAATAATATTTAAACGTTAGAAGTCGCCAGGAACCGGAAAATTTGGAGTGGTTTATGCCCAGCGCCCGCTCTGCCTGAACATTTGACAAGGTAACCAGGAAAAGAAGAAGACAACTTTTTTTTCATATTTTTTTGTAGTCATTCTTAAATCTCTTAAGCACTATCTGACATCCGAACTAAAAGAAGGACAATAAGGTACTCTTATTTTAGCATATCAATAGAGGAGCCGTGGCTTAATGGTTAGTGCAACTGCACAGTAACCAGGGGTTCCGGGTTCCCCGTGCTGTCGGGGAGAATTTGGAACTTTGCAAAGAAAAAAAAGCCATTGGTTGGCATCAGGAAGGGCACCGTCTGAGCCCCAATTGCTTGGGGAAAATGACGTTAAATCTAAAAAAAAATAATTAGCGTATGAATAAATATGTAATGTTTATTTCCTCCATCCTTGTTCATTAATTGTATACCAGTGGTTTCCCATTTTACATTTTTATATCACGATAAAAATTCAATTTAAATATGTAAAATTGTGTTTCATTTCTTCAAAGCCCGAAAATATTATGTTAGTCAATCCACGAAGTAACCAAGTGAAGTTGATTGATTTTGGTCTCGCACGAAAGTATAACCCCAATGAGAATTTACAAGTCTTGGTGGGAACTCCTGAATTCATTGGTAAGTAATATGCTTGATTACACTGATATGGTTCATTAGTTCGTTTGTATTGTCTTTAAAATGTGTATTTGTGTTCGGTAACCTGTTTTTCAGAAACGTCAAGGATAGATTTCCTTTATCTTTTCACACTTTTGCTCATTTGCTATTCAAAAGAAATATTTGTATCATTTTATTTATTGACGACAATCACCATGAATCCCCGATATTCGTCACACACTATTTGTCTGATATCGCCATTCAGGTCTTGAATTATGTCCAGTGTCGATAAAGGAATTTGTCACTTGCAAGTAGGGAAATAAATTTACCCTTTGCAGCCCCATTAAACATGCTGTATATAGAGGTGTTGGCACTTTTTTCGAAATAAATGCAGATCAATTTGTATGCTGAACACAATATTAGACGTGTTACTATGATTATTCCCGGGCAGCTGACTTTATGCAAGACCACATAGCTCTAGGTGTAAGAGCTTTATCATGTCATGAGTCGTAAGCTTTTTCTGAGCTACGTTTCGAGAGATACTTCTCCCAACGTCAGCCTGACGATGGGAGAAGTATCTCTCGAAACGTAGCTCGGAAAAAGCTTACGACTCATGACATGATAAAGCTCTTACATTTATGGCTTCCTCTGAGTCCAAAAAGTTAAGAATTTTCAAGACCACATAGCTCGTTGTCAGCCAGAGAGTGCATCTGCAAGGAGGCTAATATGACGTAAGATTGTGGCCCAGTGATTTTTTAATGAAAAGAGCTATGGCCTTTTATGGGGGCTGGTAAGATAGTTAATTACGGCCCTTCAAGCACGTTGATTGCGCGTTGTAAAGTTGTGAAACTAAGCACCTGAATTCAGTACTTTACTCTACCGAAGAATCATTTGTATTTGACTGACCCATTGGCTTTGTATTCAACCAAGTTGAATACCGCTAAAATATGTATTACCGTGCCGATATTAAAAAACTGTTTTTCTTTCTTTTGTCAGTTTTTGTTTTACAGTTTTCAAGGATTTTTATATTTTTATACTTCCCACAGCACCCGAAGTGATAGCTTTTGACAAAGTCACAACTGCAACTGATATGTGGTAAGTTTCGAATTCGAAATTCGAATATTCTGTATTTAAATCGCGATTTTTAATTCGAATAGTAAATATGTAAATCACGATTTTTAATTCGAACAGTAAATATGTAAATCGCGATTTTTAATTCGAATAATAAATATGTAAATCGCGATTTTTAATTCGAATACTAAATATGTAAATCGCGATTTTTAATTCGAATAGTAAATATGTAAATCGCGATTTTTAGCTCGAATAGTAAATGTGTAAATGACGATTTTTAGCTCGAATAGTGAATATGTAAATCGGATTTTGATATTAACTTTTCACNTCGAAATTCGAATATTCTGTATTTAAATCGCGATTTTTAATTCGAATAGTAAATATGTAAATCACGATTTTTAATTCGAACAGTAAATATGTAAATCGCGATTTTTAATTCGAATAATAAATATGTAAATCGCGATTTTTAATTCGAATAGTAAATATGTAAATCGCGATTTTTAGCTCGAATAGTAAATGTGTAAATGACGATTTTTAGCTCGAATAGTGAATATGTAAATCGGATTTTGATATTAACTTTTCACGGTGAGGCTATTTGAGATTTTCACTTTGTTGTTTATGAAGAATTTTACCCCGAATGACTAGCTTTGAAATTCCAATTCAAGACAAGCCAACTGCCCTTACTTATGTATGATTGTTTGTTGGGTTTTTTTCAAAAAGACTCAAACGAAGAATCGGTGCCTTGAGCTCAAATTCGGGAATAAAATGAATATCAAGGATAAGAACAATATTCTTCTTCTGTGCTATCGTTCTTTATTTATTATTGTAGCAAATTTATTTCAAGTACTGCTACAGTTTTCTTATTAGCTTTCGCCAAGTAAAGTTTATTTTCTGGAAAACTAAATTATTATTTCACGTTTTGCTTGTTAAAGAAAAGGCTTGCATTGTGACATTTTTATCAAGGTAAACGAAATTTCTTTACGATGCTTCGGTAAGGCGGCATGGAAACGTCGGAGAACACGGTAAACACCCGTCTGTCGGCCTTGACGACGTTGACCCCGAAATCACAAAGCTCGTTTTTTTTCTTCGTTTGCGACAAAAGTGACGATTACTACTATTCTATCCTTGTAGGTCAATTGGAGTTATAACATATGTTTTGTAAGTATCTTCCGCATATTTTTTTCATGTATCATTTTTTAAAACCCTACCGCAATACCAGTTATTTTGTGTTTACCTCGATTTGAAAATTTTTTTTCCGAACTCAACAAAAGAAATTTCGTCGCAATTGTCACTACAAATATTGTTTTGCGCACTAACAGTTTTCCTCATGACTATTTTAACCCCTTGTTTATTTCCAAGCATTTAGAGTACTTTAATAATTTTTTATTTTAAGGACTCAGTGGAAGCCATTGTAACATATTTATCATGCCTTGTGGCTTTTCTGAGCTACGTTTCGAGAGATGCGTCTACCATCTTCATCCTCAAAAAAACGGCAATACTGAAGAGTATTATCTCCGTATGTTTCTCTAATGATCTCATCTAACAGCAGGAAATACTTACTAAACAAAACTAGTAATGAAGGGTTTCCTTAGCTCTCTTTTTTTGTTGTTGTTTTGATTTGTGCCGTAGCTAGACCGAAAATATTGCTTTAATATGTTTGAGTTTCCCGTAGCAACACAACAGACATAACGCACACGTGGAATTGTATGAAAAAGGTGGAATATTTTCATTGTATTGTATCATCAAATTTGGTCATAAAACTATCATTGTATTATAGTTTCTGACACTTGGCGTTTGAATTTACGAAATTATAATTGGCTTGTACTACGTAGACTTGTAAAAGGTGTCATGTAATCAAGAGCAATTTCCCAGAAATGTCTTGGTGTCCTCTATCACCAAACGCATTTCTAAAAATATCGGTCAATGGCCTATGTAAGTTGTTTAATAGCTCTTTTTATGTGTAAAGCATAACCAGGAACAGTTTGTTGCTAAATTGGTCGATTTTTATCTCTCTGAAAATCATATATGTCAGAGCTATAAAGCTATTTGTTATATAGTAATATACAATAAGAAAGTGGGGGTTGTAAAACGAAAATTATTATTCTCCTTCAGCCTTGTCCAACTTCACGTCGGGTCTTCCCACATTCCAGATCGTAGTCCCACGTCCTTCGTACCTCTTTCCACGTTATCTTCATAACGCATCCATCTTCTGCCGTCCTCTACTTCTTCGCCCCTCCACCTTTGCCTGGAATATTCGCGTCATGACGTTGTCATCTTCTCTGAGCATCACATGTCCCATCCATCTTAGGCTAGCTTCTCTTGCTTTTTCTTTGATGTTGACTACTTTTGTAAAGCTTCTCACATCTTCATTCATCCGATGTTCCCGCAAGGAGATAATGCAAAGCCATCTCAACATTCGCATCTCTGTGGTTTCAAGCAACCTCCCTTCTGCCCTTCTAAGTGCCAACGACTCAATTCCATACAGCATCACTGGCCGAATAACACTCTTGTAGATCTATACCTTAAGTCCAACTGACATTCTTTTGTCACAAACGACCCCACTGACTTCTCTTCATTTCGCCCATGCCTTTTATGCCCATAAAACGAAAATGACGACACCCTTAACGATAAGGGAAGGCATATAGGGTGGTTTATGAGCCCAACACACTGTCTTTGCTGATTATAAGCAAAATCCAAATTTTAATTTGCAGTGTTCGGAAGTGTACAACAAAATATAAATATGTTATTATTTATCTTGAAAATAATTCATCTAGCTAGTTCTTTAGTTTCAACTTAGGCAACAGTCTGAAGATTTTTATTAAAAAAATAGTTGGGGTAGGACTACCGGGCATTTTTCATATTGCTAACTTTTGGTATTTGAAAAAGCTCAACATGCTGTGTCGACTAAATATTATTTTACAGTGTTTTTTATAGTGATTTGACTCGTTATGTATACAAACCAATTTATGGCTAGCATTTACTGTAATTCTTTTCCATGTCCAGATGTATGTATATGGCATTTGAGTATATATTTTATTTGTAGATTAAGTGGGCTTTCACCCTTCATGGGGGATACGGACTCAGAGACGTTATCAAATGTGACACGAGCAGAGTGGGATTTTGATGACCCTGTTTTTGAGGACATAAGTGATGAAGCTAAAGATTTTATAACAGATCTTTTAGTTAAGAATCAAAGGTACGTTACTGCAAAGAAGGGACAAGGAAATAAAATTTGCTGTTGTTTTTATCTATTTAATTATGCATTTAATCGAACTCTTTGTATGGTAAAAATTCATTAAAAATAATAGAAGAGATAGCTCGAAGCGAAATGGGCGATTTCAGTTTTTCGAACTTCAAAGAGTTAATGTTGTTCCCGGAAAGGAGGTTCGGCTATCATAATTTAATTTGTATATTTACAGTCGTTCGTTTGATAATTCTTCAGATTTTGTAAAGATCTGTTCCATATCAAATATTACGATATTCAATAATAAAAAGGATAAAGTGGGGTTGGTTTGTTTTCAGTTCAACGTAAGAGTTCTCAAATTGGCTCCAAAACACACACGTACATCGTAGACGTGACGTAACAGCACACCTAACCACGTGCGTAGTACCTTTGTAAATACTTCCTGAAATAAAAATGGTTACTTAGGTCAAGTGAATGAAACGAGTGAATGAAACGAGTGAATGAAGCGAGTAAATGAGATGAGTGAATGAGGTAAGTGAGTAAAGCGAGTGAGTGAGGAGGGGTTGAAAGGGGAGTGAGAGGGGGAAGTGAGGGAGGCAAGTTAGATGAGCAAGCGAGGTGGATGAGTAAGAGTCTGTGTGTGTGTTAAGGCCCTAAATACTCAGTGTTTGATACCCTATAATACCACTAATAAATGAACAAGGGAAGTACTCATTCACTGGTTTCATCCACTCACTTCATTCACTCTATTTTTTCACTCGCTTATTTTACTCGCTTATTTTACTCGCTGCATTCACTCGTTTCATTCATTCGTTTTATTCACTCGTTTCATTCATTCGTTTTATTCACTCGTTTTATTCATTCGCTTTATTCACTCGCTTCATTCACTCCCTTCTTTCACTCGTTTCATTCATTCGTTTTATTCACTCGTTTTATTCACTCGTTTTATTCACTTGCCACATTCATTCGCCGTACTCGCACGTCTTACTCACTCATCTCGCTTTCCCTCCGCACATATTCACGTTACTTAATTCCCTTACTTACTCACTCATTCGCCACCGTCATTTACACTTTCCTTGCAATTATTAATCTGCTGTCTCATATAATTTTTAATAAGCTCAGTTGCTGTTTACAGTCACCAGTTAAAAAGACCGAAACTTCACAAGAACAAATTTATTCTTAAGAACAATGCATAAGAATTATTTCATTGTAAAGATAAGGCTAATTCTAATGCTGGGCTTTATACGCCCACAAGATGTTGTTTTTTGTTGTTGCATATGAACCTTGAATAGGATATCTTTTAGTTGTATTGTCATATTGAGTCCGGATGACGAGACGTTTGTTTTGTACCGGTGACGGATTCTTAATCCTCAAAAAGTTAAGAAATAATTTGAAGGCTAGTTTCAAAAAATTGTACTTTGAAATTAATCGACAAATATTGAATAAAATTGTTAACCGTATTCTGATTGTTATATCTTATCTCTTTATATCTAATTGTTTATTGTTGCGTACAATAATAGAAGCCACTTTAATCCATCCAAACAATAAGATTACTTGTTTTTATTTGACATTGGCGTTAAAGAATTATCAGTCATCAAAAGTAGATTGTGGTACCTTACTTAAGTTGATCAATGTGAAAACGTTTTGCTTTATGGTGTACACAGGTGTACACGTACAACGTAGCTTTATAAAAGGGGGGAGATGATTATCTTCGACTGAAGTCTTTGCGAAGTTAAGGAAGACCTTTATTTGTTCATGTTGTTATCAAAAGTTGTTTTTAGCTTTCTGGTTTTAACGATACCCGAACCATGCGGCGAATATATACCATTACGAGCTGTGGTAATGCTTCTAATAGTTTCTGTGCTCTGGTATTTGTCTTTCTACAGGAAACGAGCAACAGTAAAGGACTGTATGGAACATCCATGGTTTATGGTAGGTGTACACTTTGGTATAGAAAAAGTGCTATTTCTGGTTGTTTTGTTTTTGTATGTGTTTTCATAGAACAGAAAAATAATGAAGTAGTAGTTTCTAGTTAAAATCAGTTTGTTAAATGCCACGAATCAGGATTTCGGGAAATATCTTAAACAGGGATTATATTAAAATTTCTTGATTTTATGGACTCAGTGGAAGTCATTAATGTTAGATATTTATCATGTCATGAGTCATAAGCTCTTTCTGTGTTACTTTTCGAAAAATACCTCTACCACCTTCAGGCCTGACGATGGGAGAAGTATCTCACGAAACGTAGCTCAGAAAAAGCTTACGACTCAAGACATGATAAATATCTTACATCAAGGATGACCTGTAATTGAGGAAAGGGCGTGGGGATGTTGGGAAGCGCTATTAGAAGTGGCAACGATGTCATGAAGAAGATATTAATTTGGTCTCTGGAGTAGAAACTAGCAGAAATAACTGCTTAAACAGAACTCACAGAAGTATTTTACAAGAATTAATTATTTTTTTTACTCTTATGAAATGACTGCTTTGAAAATGTCGTCTTGTTATTGTTAATAAGAAGGAAAGAAATTGTATATGATTAGATATTAATAAGATATTAAATATTTATGAAAAATGAGGCCCAAATGTTGATAAGGAAATAGTAATTTTGTTACTACTTGATAATATCATTCGTCAGCAAGATCGAGTGACCTGTTGTTGTTATTCCAAAAAGTGGTGGCAGTGGTAATGGTGATAGGAAGCAGTGATAGGAAATGGAAAGAGTAGCAGGATAACTACAAAGATCTTAACAACGACGACATGGTTGAGGGCGCGGGGGGGTGTAATTTTGAGAATGACGTGGATGACGAAGATGGTGATGTTGATAACGACGACGTGATAACGGTAAGGAGTAAAGAAGAATTATTTTTTTTTAATGAAGTGAGAACGACGATGACAATGTTGTCGACGAAGGGGATGACGACTACAACATGGTTTGTGTGCGGTGAAGGGGAGGAGGATAATTTTGTTAACAGTGTGATGATGACGATAACATTGTTCACGACGACGACGACGATTTTGGGTTTTAACAGTGCTGGCGACAGAATATCTTGTGTGTTATTTTTAGTAGCTCGTGAAATCCTTACACCTTACTTTGTATACATACGTAGTATTTCTATTTTAGATAAGTATATAGAAAATAACGGGGAGGGGTTTCTGCAGGAATTACACGTGATGTATAGCATATTCTGCCATCAACATTGCCATAATGGAAACTGGATTTGAAATAGGAAGCAACAGCAGGACTATTTGTGTTTATTAACATTGATAAATAGGTATTCGTGTAGTCCTACTCAATCACATATACAATAAGTAATACACATATATGTTCATGCATTTATTCATAAGAATAGAAATTATTTATAAATTTATCCTATAAATATTTTATTTATTTATATTCACACATTATTTATTTAATTGTAGTGCAAAAGGTTCAAGACGAAATTGAAAACGGATAGACTTAGAGCTTTTACTGCAAGACGCAAGTGGAAGGTAATTTATTTCCTTGGGTCAGTAAAAACCTTCTCGATGAAATTTGTAATATATTTTAAATATTAAATATTTTTTATAACTGTGCAAGAAAACGTTGGTAATTTTATGTACCACAATCTTTGAGAAAATCCTTGTTCATGATGTAGTGGGCGAGTAAATCAACAGATTATCGTGCAAAAGGTCCACGATTGAAGCCTCACCCACACCCTGGAAGTACTCCACCCACACCACTGGAAGCACCCCACCTAATTCATTTCCCGGTTATAAGTAGCATACTACATGTTTGTAAGTGTTTTCGGAGGTAAATTTGGGAGAGTAGAACAGAACAATAATAATATTTTTAAAAGTATAAAGAACCACATAATGACTGTCACCCATCATGACTTTGTTTGATATTCAAAGTCAGCTGTTAGTTTCATACATTAGTCAAATATTATTATCAGCAATGCGTCACCGCGGTATTACATATGTTTATTTGTAAGCTTTTTTATTGCACAGTAACTCGTACAAAGGAATACAAGATTTTTGTACAACATAGTCAAAGTTCAAGAGCATACGAATAATCGGCGGAATCACGCATACTAACATTTACTAATGTTATCTGTCACCAACACACATATTAGCTGTTAGTACAAATCAATTATTCTTTGGTTAAATGTTGTAAGCTTACATACGAGCAACGTCTCATATTTAGGACTAGAATTAGGATAAGGTTAGAGATTTTTGACTCGCTTTTTTCGTGTCATTTTGGCTGAAGTTGATGTTGGTTTTTCCTTTGACGTGGCGCAAATATTGATATGACCCAAGTATTGCCCTTCACTGATATGACCCAAATATTCTTTTCACAGCCAGTTTTTGATAAAACATTTTCCCACAATTTTCTCACAGAAAACTATAACCGCTGTTAGAAGCACCAATTTCCTCAGTCGTTTATTAAGTGGCGTTAAAGCTTCTGTCGCTAAAGAAGAGGAACAAAAAGCGGCACATGCAAAACAGGAAGGATTCATAGCAAAGGCTACCCCTGCAGCAGTAGTAGAAGAAAAAGGATCAACGAGTCCAACTTTGCCTGGGTGGAAAAAGGCTCCAATCGTGGAAGAAGATGAAGAATACCAAGGTAAATTGGGTGTTTTGATTGATGGGGATTTCAGAAGATGTGTACATCTGCGTCCGCGTCTGTGTTTGTGCATATATGCGTCCGTGTGTATGTAAATCTGCTTTCGTGTGTGTGTACATCTGCTATCGTGTGTGTATGTAGATCTGCTTTCATGTGTGTGCACATCTGCGTCCGTGTGTGTGTACATCTGCGTCCGTGTGTGTGTACATCTGCGTCCGTGTGTGTGTGTGTATACACATGCGTTCTTGTACGTGTGATGAGATTATTGCAGGAATTACCACTACTAGTTAAAGTTGTGTTTATTACGACCATCGACTGTAAATATTAGTTAAAACCTTTATAATTATTAGAAGTAATTTCAGTCATATGTAATAACTTAAAACAATTTAAGTTAGCGTCGCTCTTGGATACAGTAAGCTGTTTGTTTCGTCAGCATTCTTGGGTCTTGCTACTACTTGTGCTTGTGCTTGTGTTTGTGAAACGTTGAGCATCATTGAGTTTGTTGTTTGGTATATATATGTTCACCATGTTATCATATCATTTTACCTGTTATTAAAAACCGGCAATTGATTATGAATTGAGAACCAGAATGTAAATAGAATGCCTGCAATAAACAAATTTACGTTTTGTTGAATTTTGCTTTTAGAAAAAAAAGTTTATCTTATGAAAAGTAGATATTATCACCAGCAAGAACCAACTGATTTATCATTGTGTGCTGTGTAATACTTTTTGTTGCCAAATATACTTTTCATTGTAGCACTCTAATAGATAGTTTAAGCCAACTGACATGTTTTCAATAGACCATATGAATCAAGCTTTGTGAACAGACAATTCAATATTGGAGCACTTTATCCTACTAGCCCGTTAGAATTAATAGTTGTGTTTTTTTGAATATGGAACTCTTGAACAAAACTATAGCGAAACGGCTGTGTTTCTTCAATTATAAGCCGTGGCGTCTAATTGTTTGTTAGCACCTATTTGCATGGCGTAACTTCAAAAGAGGTTTACACGAGGGCAGCTTATATTTTGGAGAATGAGAAGTAACGCGTTGTTTTCATTTTACTTTTGTTTTGAGGACGGTAAAATCAGAAGTTCGCAACTTTCTGTTTTAAAATTCCCCCAAACGGCTGTATCATGCTAACTACTAAGCTTATTTTGCGAACTATCATAAGTGTTGGGGTTTTTAACCGGTTAATTTCTTACCATATTTTGAAAGTAAAGGAGTGTATTTCTTCTTAATGAACTTATTTATGCGTCTTATTATTACCAAAAATGTTGTCATAGTAATATTGACGTAAATGGAAGAAAAGAATATTGACGTAAATGGAATATAAAAGAATATTGACGTAAATGGAAGAAAAGAATATTGACGTAAATGGAATATAAAAGAATATTGACGTAAATGGAATATAAAAGAATATTGACGTAAATGGAATATAAAAGAATATTGACGTAAATGGAACATAAAAGAATATTGGCGTAAATGGAATATAAAAGAATATTGACGTAAATGGAACATAAAAGAATATTGGCGTAAATGGAAGAAAAGAAGCGTCATGAAACAAAAGTCACCTTGACATGTTTATTTTTCTTTATGATATTTCATATTGTATAACATTTCCAGAAGATTATTTAAGGGAGAAACTGTATTTGGGGTTTTTTTTCTCAATGCTGTAGCACCAACTTTCACTACAAAGCTGACAGATATTCGATGCGCAAAATCAGAAGTTGTAAGCTTTACTGCAAAGTTCAACTCAGAAGCCACCCCAACAGTAACCTGGAAAAAAGAAGGAAAAGAATTATGTGAATCATCACGAATCCGTATTGTAACAATGTCCGGTCTAGCTTCATTGAAAATACATGGCTCGGAACGTTCAGACACTGCTAGGTACAGTGTCAGAGTAGCCAATAAGAATGGATCAGAGGAGTGTTCAGCCAATCTAATTGTTATGGGTATGTATTAAAACTGCATGTTTTTTTGTGTTGATTATTTTTTTTGAACTGGTGTACATCTGACTTCTCACAATGTTATCAATGCAAGCGCAGTGATTTACTATTCTTATTTTGCTATTTTATCTTTACAACTCAATTTCTATATTACTTATTCTTTGTACTTGTGTATATCTACTTGGTATTTGTTTTTGAATTAGTTATGTAGTCGATTATGTCTTTTATCAATTTTAGAAGGCGCCATTTTTACCATGCCTACAACCGCTATCAGAGGTACAGGTAAAAATCGATTGGTCATAAATATGTTATGACGTAGAAAAGTTTAAAGTGAACAGAGATTCTGCGTAGTCAAGATACTACTGCTATGCCTATCTTTTACGTAAAGAAAATAGTATAAATTCCAACTTATAATAAAGCATAACTGCATGATGACATTACAGTAGTTAGTCAACCCTCCAAAATCATACGATCAGAAGAATACAAAACTTCTTGACCAGAGTTTACTCGCGTATAAAGGCCCAAACAGCGTAAGAAAACGTTTTGGACAATTGGAGGAATACTGTAGATAAGGGACATTTTAGAACCCGGCGATGCAGAATGGTGGTAAGAACCATGGTCCTTGTTACTATAAATGTTCATGAAATGTTTGCCTCTTGTATCTAGATGTTCCCGGTCCGCCTGAAAAGCCCACGCTCCCTATGGTGACATCAAGTAGCGTCCTGGTCCAGTGGGAACCTACCTTTGATGGGAATAGTCCTATTATAGGTTACACCCTGGAATGTAAGAAGAAAAGTGAAGGAGTTTGGAGCGTAGTTGCACAAGAAATAAAGGAACGCGTCACCGTGGTAGAAGATTTAGAACCGAAAACATCTTACTCGTTTCGTGTTAGTGCAGTCAATTCTCTTGGCAAGGGGCCTCCGGGAAGACAGTCAGATTTTGTGCAGACTCGTGTGAAAGGTACGAAATCCGACGTTATGTTTTTGCCACTATGCATAATCTATTTACACAATGCTCACTTGTATGTCACATTGGTACTCTTGTTTAGTTGGTATTTTAGATTGTCAGGCTTCGTAAGGATATATTTGTAATAATTTTCTCTGTTTTCTTGTTGATTATATGATCCTTAACTGCTTCTTTGAATTGTATTTTTTTCAACCTTTTTTGACCGTGCTTCTTAAGAACTGAAAACAAAACTTTTTTCTCATTGTTATTTCGACAATTTTTGAAACCCATTATTGTATATCATGCCTTGTCTTGTCTTTTCTTTTATTGTTTTGTCTTCTTCTGTCATGTTATGTCATGTGAAACGGTATCTTACCCATTCATCTAGATTTTTTCTAGCTCGGTTGATCGTTCAAACCAAAAATACTGCTTCTGCGCTTCTTCGCTTCCGCGGTAAACACATGTACATGCATTTTTGTGTGTTTTGTTTTTCATTGATTACTTTTTTATTAATTTATTGTGAAGATAAATTTGAATATATAATTTGAGTGTCTCGACCTTTGGATCTACGTAAGATATTATATTTAAAGAACCCAGATGCAAATATCTTCTTATTTTTAATAGACGAATCTAGTGAACCTATTAATGTGCCCGGTGCAAGAAGGATTTCCAGCGCAAGACTGATGTTTGAGTCTGCTGAACAGGAACCAAGAAGTGAGCTTAGGCTAAAGGAAGAAAATCCTGAAAAATACTATGAACTATGTGAAGAAATCGGAAGGTATTTTCTGATTAAATTATTTCTATTAGTAAGCTTTCAAGTCACGACTTCCGGTTTAGCTTTTTACAATTGGATCAGAAGTAGGAACTTACAACGATGAATGGTTATTTGGGCTTTGGAATTGTTAAGACATTTTGGTTTTTAAGTATTGGTTTTCAACGAAGTTGCAATTAAAAATTGTTTCTGTCCCGCGTAGTTGTTTTTGGTGTAGCAAAAACCAGTCGTATGACATGGTTGACGGACTCCTCGACTCTGTTGGCTCGTATCAAAGAAGCTCAGGCAGTATCGCTATAATTACACACAGTTCAATTGGTACTGACTTAACTTCTGGCAATGCTTATTGCTGAAATGGGTAAATCCAATAACGAAAGGATTTGGGGCAAATTAAAAAACTGACCCAGGGTACTGAATGGGTAGTTCATTTTCGGACAAAAGTATCTATGCTCATACATTGTTCTTGACAATTATTCACACGAAGGGTAAAAATCATGTGATATACTTTTGCTATGCCATACTGGCGTATTTGCCTAGACGAATGTCAACGTATTTAACAAAGCTGTCGGGCAAGAAAAACGTGATTTAAACTGTGATATTTGCGTTGACCGCGACGATTGGTCAATTTTATAACTGAATGATTGGTGTTTTGATGTTTGGTAATAATATGACGCCTCACGCACGCACGCACACGCACACATGCACACGCACGCACACACACACACGCACACACACACACACGCACACACACACACGCACACACACACACCTCACAGTGTTTGTTGGGCAAACCCAAAATTTAGTAAGTAAACCCAATTGTTTCTTAGAGTTTATATAGTACCACAAAGCATTTACTTTTTGTATCCATTTTATTCAGAGGAAAGTTTGCTGTTGTCAAGAAATGTATCAGTCGTAAAACTGGAGAAATTTATGCTGCAAAACTCGTGAAGTATGACGAAGACACGGAAGACGTTGTCAAAAGAGAGTATGAAATATGGAGTTCACTGACTCATCCAAATCTTCTTTTACTGCATGATGCATACGTCGTGCGAAAATACCTGGTTTGCATATCTGATGTGTAAGTATTCTTAAGTTAATTTTATTTCTTTGGCATCTTCTCTCCGGCGAAGTGGCCACCCAACTCCTTTGTTTTATTCGATCTAGTATGTATTCTGCATTTTTACCTGCAAGGACAAGTGCGTTAACCATAAGTTTGTAATTGATTACATTTGACGATTGCCATCAGAATGTAATTGCTCGGATTGCGCACAACCAAAAGATTGTAATTGATGGCATTTATTCACTACTATTAGAATGCCTGCTCGGACATCTAACATTATCGATATTGATGACTTTGTATGTGGCCCAGATGCAACACATTTTGTTTTTGTCTTGGATCAGTTTCAGTTAGCTTGTGATTTCCATTGAAGGTTGAGCAGTACTTGATGGTCTAATCGAGGTATTTGAATTGGCTATTGCTCGTTTACGCGCAACGAAGTTTAAGTCTCGAATTCGCGTTGTTCAATATCTTGGGAGCTTTGAATAGATATAGATGTGACATGATACAGTTATTTATTTTATTCTCTTTTTTTTGTTTATTCCATTATACAGTACTTATGGTGAACCAGCCCTTGATTATCTGGCCGGGTTGCCTGTCGTTACCGAGGAAAGCGTTGTTACCGTTTTGCGACAGACGATAAGCGTACTTAATTACATGCATTCAAAAGATTTCATACATTTGGATCTGAAGGTACAGTTTGGCAACTTCTGATATGTGCTTTTTATGTTAATATTATATTTCCTTGTAAATAGCACTTTCTACGTAGTAGTGGTACTTTCTGCTCTATACGTATTAAGTAAATACATTAAAGAGAAATAACTCGTAAATTTTATTATCTATCCTCAAGATTATAAGAAAATCTTGAGGAGGATAGATGGGTATAAGAATATTTTGAGATTGTTAAGTGCTTATGAGGGTTTAAATCTTATAAGGAAAATGAATGGGTCCTTTTGCTCTCCAATTTTTATCTCATGTGTTAAAGAGAGTGTAGAATTAGTAACCACAACTCTTCCATTGCTGAATGGCGTTCGACACTGATGTAGGCTTATGGATTATTTTCTTGTACTTGGAAGACTCGTAAGAAGCTACAGAGAAGTTAGATTAGATAAATAGATGAATTGATGTAGTATCGTTCGGTAGTTAGTTAGTTAGTTTGTTCGTTCGTTCTGCAAAGACCAACTTCTTGTTGCTTGTTGATATATGCCAACTTTAAACATTCATTTTAATTGTATTTTTTTCAACCCACTTTGGCCATGATTTTAAAGAATTGGTCACAGTACATTTTCATTGTTTTTATTCCTGTGTCTTTCAAAGCCCATTATTGTTTTATGTGTGACAAAAGGTATCTTTTACATAATCCTCATACTACATTATTAATATCTTAGTTCATTGACGTATCATTTTTCCTTTGGTATTTAGCAAGGGCTTGAAGATTTTACTTGTTTTTTTTTAATTGCAGCCAGGTAATATTTTGGTTCGTGATGATGATTTAAAATTAATTGACTATGGTACGTGCAGAAAAATAACTTCACTGAAAGGAGAAGTCGGAGAAATGGTTGGAACGACGGAATTTATGGGTATGTCGGATTTTATTTTTCTCTTTTCGTTGCATAACACCAAACTAGAGTGTACTTTTCTCCTTTTTCACTTGTTGTTGTTTAATCAGATTTGAAGATTGAATTCAATATTCCTTATATTTTTTCAATTTCCAAGGAGCTGTTGTGTCTTTCATATATCTAACGAAAAGTACAGACATTATCACCAAACGTCTTTATAACAAATGGGATTATTTAATGACTTGCATGAGTAAGAAATAAGATAAACGATAAACGAATTTTCAACCATGGTTTGGAGTACGTAAGCCCTTCTGCCACGTCAAGGCAATCCCTGTACAAGGATAGCCCTGAAAAGGACTGTTCAAAAGGGATCGTTCTGAAAAGGACTGTTTATTGTTTCACACATTCATAGGAGACTACAATGATGACATCTCCCACGCTTGTAACGGCAAATGTGTTAATTGCATTGCTTATGACACGCTGTTAGTAAGAAATAAACATAAGAGTAAGAAATAATGGCACAAATCGAACTGCAACTCAGTCGCCAAGGAGTTGCTTCAAGGAACATTCAAACTTTGACCAGGCTTCGGCACCAATTGGGTGACCTGGACGGATAAAATTTGAAATTTCGAGCTGGAATCTTAATCTGAATATATTTTGATGTCAAACTGTGTGTTTTTTACCCCGGCCGTTTAAACCTCTCTGAGGACTACATTGGTTTTATTTTTTAAGTATTAAGCCCCATTCGTTGTAATAAATAAACGACTGCAAATTCAGTAAGCAAAACCTGTGGGCTGTGATTTTGACTAGGATGGTACAGTTATCAAATTTCTGTCCGTCATTTCCAGTATCAGGTTTTTTCCGAAAAGCCATTTGTGGCATCAAAGTTGTTGTACATAAATTTGTAGTAAACCCATACGTTTTAACTCAATTTTTTTTTACATAATTATTCACCTAGCTCCAGAGACAATCAACTTCGAGCCAGTTAGCAGCGCGACTGATATGTGGGGAGTTGGTGTATTGACATATACGTTGTAAGTTCCTCTTTTCATAGCCACGAGCTATTTTAGACCGTAATATTTTTAAACATCGATAGATGATTGAGTTTAGAAAAAGGCACATCAATACAAGGAAAAGAAAGATAGATGGATGGACAGACAGATAGATAGATAGATAGATAGATAGATAGATAGATAGATAGATAGATAGATAGATAGATAGATAGATAGATAGATAGATAGATAGATAGATAGATAGATAGATAGATAGATAGATAGATAGATAGATAGATAGATAGATAGATAGATAGATAGATAGATAGATAGATAGATAGATAGATAGATAGAGAGAGAGATAGATAGATAGAGAGAGAGAGAGAGAGAGAGAGAGAGAGAGAGAGAGAGAGATAGAGCGAAATAGAGAGAAATAG
>RDPX01000301.1:579670-592170 GCA_003991215.1 Morbakka virulenta
TATGTACAGATAAGATGATGATAAATAGATGTATAGATATAAAGATAGATAGATTAATGGATTGAAAGTTGGATAGGTATATGTATAAGTCGATAGATAGAATAAGTAAAAGATAAGATAGATAGATAGATAGATAGATAGATAAATAAATAAATACGTAGATAGATAGATAGATAGATAGATAGATGGATAGATAGATAGATAGATAGATAGGTAGGTAGGTAGGTAGGTAGGTAGGTAGGTAGTCAGATAGACAGATAGAGACAGACAGAGAGACCGACGTAGATACATGCATACATACATACAAACATACATACGTACATACATACTTACATAAATAATGTGGCAACGAGTGCTAGAGAATGTACCTAATTAGTGAGCTATGATATAGCTTAAAGGTGCCTGTGGATGTGGAGGCATTTTTATTTGGATGAAATTAATGTGATAGTGTTTGTCATTTACTGCAATTTTCGCTTGTTCTTTTAGAGTGACCAATGAATTAGTTGGTTTAGCTTTTTCATTACTGATTAAATGGAGATATTAGTAATTAGTAAGATGATCTGATTTTAAGTTTAGTGAAGGAGCTTGTTAAAATTGTTAGATAGGACTGTATCCCTTTAATAAGAGTGGACTTAAATTTGAAAAGATATTTAGCATAATTCGTACACGTTGCCTTCCATGGACATTGCTTGTACCTTTCTTAAACACACATGGATGTTTTAGCATAATCATACCATTTGATGATCTAAATATGAAATCCTACTGTTTATCATTTGACAATGTCTTCATCCGTATAGATTAAGTGGTATATCTCCGTTTGCCTGCGAAGATGAAGATGAGACCATGGCAAGTATCACAGCATTGGATTATAGATTTGAACCGAATGCTTTCCGGAATATTTCTGAAGAAGCTAAAAGATTTATCAAAAAGTTAATCATCCGTATTCCAGAGTAAGTACTTTATTTTCCCCAATATTTCATTTTGACTCGTTCTTTAACGCATTTTCAGATATTCGTTTAACGATCGCTAGAGCATCTGTGGACGTAAAATACTCAACACATCATGTCATGTAATTGTATGACCCCCTCCCTCCCCCCCCCCCTCTCCTCGGTGGTTACAGATGTTAGTATGTGAAACTGACACACACTGATTATTATATGAAAGTTGCAAATTTAATTGCTTTATCATCCATTTGTCAATATTGTAAATGATGGATTACTTGGGGCTTGTGGACGGGGGTTTTTTTTGAGATTGTTATAGCCTTATATGGAAGAAAACAAATAGGATGGCTCCTGGTACTGAGATTCACACTCGATTTTCTGGAATGTACTGGCATGTACTAGGATGGACTGAGACGTACAATGTTTTACTGGGATGGGCTCGGATAAATTAGAATGCACTTGCATTTACTGGGATGGACTGGGATGGACTGGGATGGACTGGGATGGACTGGGATGGACTGAGACGTACAATGTTTTACTGGGATGGGCTCGGATAAATTAGAATGCACTTGCATTTACTGGGATGGACTGGGATGGACTGGGATGGACTGGAATGTAGGATAAAACAAGTAGAGACTGACCATAGTCAAGACCAGTGTGAATTTACTTTACGCGGTATGAGTAATTTTATTAAAATATATTAGAGTTTGTCAGACGGTACGTGCTGGAAAATTATTAATTATATGGAAAATTAGCCACTGTGAGAATCTTTATGTATTGTAGTTATTACGTTTACTTAGTTGTTTGCTTGAAGGCTAAAATGTAGTGTGGAAGTGTCTGCATTAGAAACTTAGTATTTTGATCACCTAAAGTTTTATTTCATTTTTATTTTACCTAAAATTTTCCTTGACACAAGCTGTGCTTTTTACCAGGCTAAATTTTCGGTAATCTATCCATACATCTGTCGATCTATCCATCTATCTATCTATCTATCTATTTAATCTATCTATCTATCTATTTATCTATCTATCTATCTATCTAATCTATCTATCTATCTATTTATCAATCTATCAATCTATCTATCTCTATTATTTATCTATCTCTATCTATCTATCAGTCTGTCTATCTATCTGTTTATCTATCTATCTACTTACCTATCTGTCTGTCTATCTATCTACCTATCAGTCTGTCTATATATTTATCAGTGTGTCCACGTATCTATCTATCTATCTATCTGTCTGTCTATCTATCTGTTTATCTATTTATCTACCTACCTATCTATCCATCTATCAATCTCTCTGTCTATCTATCTACCTATCAGTCTGTCTATCTATTTATCAGCCTGTCTAGGTATCTATATCTATCTATCTATTCATCTATCTATCTACCTATCTATCTGTCCATCTATCGATCGATCTATCTATCCATCTATCCATCAATCCATCCATCCATTTGTCCATCTATCTATCGATCAATCTACATATATTTTTTATTATATATTTATTTATTTGCTTGTCTGTTTTCTGCTAATGTAATTTGTGTTGAGTGTATATATTCAAACGAAATTTTTTCAGGATTTGTATTTCACTTTGGTTGGGGGGGGGGTGTTACTAGAATAAAATAGAGCTGAGTTGAGGCAGTGGTAGAGAATGGTATAAGTGTTACATACCTGTGTGAAGACGAAACTCTTCTACCTTTAAATCATTTTAAAAGATATGTTTGGATTTTGTTGAACTCATTTGACTTTTTTTGTTTTCATGCGACTGTAGAAAACGCCCGACAGCAGCCGAATGTATGTCTGATCCATGGTTTTCGGTAAGTTTTTTCCTCCGCCTGTTTCTTTTCTTTGCTTGAGGTTATTTTTGTTTGCATGTGTTGGCTGTTATTCCATTTGGCTCTTAGTATTGTTGTATTGTAAATGTATTGTTTTCTTAACGCAAGTTATGTCTGTTATGACGTCATACAAATGTATCTGTTAGCATATCAATACAAATGCATTTTTTGTAGACGTTATTGCAGGACCTGTAAGCAAAGGCCTTGGTTACACCAAACAGGTTATATTTTGCAAATATGTGCTATTATTCTCATCATTACCATGATAATGAAAAATACCAAAACACAAGTAATGGATAATAGTTATCGATAATAGGTATTATTTTATATCCATCGAACTCAGTTTTCTGGGCCTATTGATAAAGCTACTCATGATACTTCATACATAGATTAACTTGTTAATGTCTAGAAGTAGTCTGGCTTCTTTAAGAACAACGTTTGCTATATTTTTCAACCGAAGAAATGTAAACTGAACATGTAGCCCAGTGATACAAGTATGAATGAGATGTGTTACTTTCAAAAGAACTGCAGCAAAAGTTGTAGCTTAGTTTTATATGTACCTGAAAGTGAAATAAATCTTGAAGAATTGAGTTTGAGGAACTACCAGGGCTAGTGCTACATTAGACTCGCAAATAGGTGAATCAGTGCCACTTTTAATTAAGTAAAAACGTTTCTCTCGGCTTCTTTTTGCTTGAAAATACATGGATGGATTGGATTGGTTTGGATTGGATTGGTTTGGATTGGATTGGTTTGGTTTGGATTGGATTGGATTTGATTTGGATTGGATTTGGATTGAATGGAATGGGATGAAATGGGATGAAATGGAATGGAATGGGATGAAATGAAATGGGATGAAATAGAATGGAATGGGATGAAATGAAATGAAATGGGATGAAATGGAATGGAATTGATGCATGGATGAATGGATAGATAGATGCATCGAAAAGTTGCAAAAAAACAGGGTTTAAATAACTGATAGATAAAACTAATTAGAGTGTTTTTTGCTACCGTGTTCAAACAGATAGACTTTTTGGGGTTTTTTGTAGCCATCATTGGAGGATGTTAGAACCGCCTCAAAAATAGACAAAACAAACTTGGGTGAACTAGCTGAAGTATTAAAGGAACAGGTAAGCATGATGTAATTGTTTATCAAGTCGTTGCGCACTACGATTTTACTGTAAAATTGAGCAGTATTTAATGTTCGTTTGTATTTGAAGATGTAACTTTTTATTTACTTGTAAATTAGCTCAAGCTATAGGATAGTTCTGTTATGTAGTAACAGGGTGATAGGGAAAAGAAAGAAAGAAAGAAAGAAGAGAAAAGAATAAAGAATGAAGGGTATGCAATAAGGGAAATATGTTTTTAATATAGTTTATAGAAAGATAAGCTGCTTAAATAAAATTTTAAAACTCATACTTCATTTAAAACTCATATTTCTTTAATCAGGAAAAATTAGAAGAAGTTCGGGCATCAACCGTCTTACGGACTTTCTTACAGTCACCGTATGATTCACCAGTGACAAGTAGCGATGAAGCCGATGAAGACGATGATGAGTGATTGCATAGTTTTTTTATGCAAATAACAGCACAAGGATTGGAGATGTTCTCCCGTCCTAAGTGGGCTATATTTTTACATCCATACGAAATTCAGCGCCCCGTTCATTATAGTGATCTTCTTTGTAAAGCTGTTCACGATGTATTAACTTAAGAATGTGGGAAACAGAGGATTTGATACGAGTAAGAAACAGAAGGAATTCAATGAATTTGTGAATAGACAGTATTTTTTTTCTTTTTTTGATACGAAATGTTTATTAAGACATAATTTTTTTTTAGGAAATTGTGGAATTTCAAATAGTCCACTAAACAGCGGCACTGTAAAGTATAAAATACATTTGGGAGTAATACGGGTATCTTAACGAATAGTGCCGAGTTACTATTATCATTTTAGGTGTTATCATAACTTTGTTGGCTTTGCAAATAAATTTGCATTTTTCACTCGTAAACAAACCAGTTTATCTTATACATTTAAAGGAGCCCTGTTTGGGGGTCCTTGGGCATTCATAGACACAAAATACATTTTTTTAAATTTTACTTCTACTTCATTTTACATGTAATCTTGTAGACTGCATAGCTTAGGTATTGCTCTTTTGATGCATTTGAGACTAAATGCAGTATATTGTAAAATAGTGTTTGATTGTTTTGTAAGAAAGTTGTAATTAATAATATTTGTAAAATCTTATGATGATGACGTTATTTTGATCTTTGTGGAAAGATCTTTTTGACGTTATATTTACAAAGTTCAACAAAAATGCAGAAAATATATGGCTTTCTTTTGAATTTTTTTACTCTGGTTGAAACTTAGTTTTTGGTTGTAATAGTGATAACAATTTTGCTTCGTATTTTAAGATTGACTAGAACCATGGGTGCCAGTTAATGCTGT
This sequence comes from Morbakka virulenta, assembly GCA_003991215.1. Lineage (NCBI taxonomy): Eukaryota > Metazoa > Cnidaria > Cubozoa > Carybdeida > Carukiidae > Morbakka > Morbakka virulenta. Next base: position 584,884 of record RDPX01000301.1, read on the forward strand.
CCAACTTCGTTTCTTGCGGTTCAGCAGTTTTTCCATGAATCGATTAACGGCAAGAAATTTTCCCGATTAATCAGTTAATATGTACCAGACATGGATTGTTACATTGGAACATTCATATTCTTCATCACCTTGCGGCCTCAGCCGAGATATAATTCACTACACATTTCTAGTATACTCTATCGGTCATAGCTATTAGAAGGTCTTCCTTGGCGATGGCAGTGACCCAGCATATGGTGTCTGGAAAGGTGAGCTTCCGAGACCGCTTGAGTGATAATGGGTGCCTCCATAAGAGGAACGGCGACACAAGTTCATCTGAGGCACGTTCACAGTGTCCAGCAAACTGCTCACGTCTTCTTTGGGCTAAGGTTGATATACTAGGCAGGTCACCGTATATCATGTCAGGAGATGGATGTTTTTTCCATGAAAGATTTAATACTGTTTTGAGGAGACGGGTATAGCATCCCTCTAGGCGGCGGTGTTGTTTAGCGGAAAGAATATTGGAACATTGGGTAGGGGGCAGTGCGTTTGAGATTTGAAAGAATTAGGCTTCTCACCTTCTTAATTTACCATGCCCGAGATGAATAGTTAAACTTTGCTATTGAAGGCTTCTTTTTACTTCTGATTTCCTGTACATTCCATTGTGGTTTAATCTTTTTAAAGGTGATACTTGAAATTCACAGTTTTAGTGGCACGGTTTGACTGAAATATTAAGAAAACCAAAGGCGTTTTACTAATGGTTTGGATAGGGTAAGATTAGTCACGAAATGTCGCACAATTCTGGAAAAATCACCAAATGTCGGGTTTCACAGTCTTCCGGGAACATAGACACCTTGTTTATTGTTTACGTTTTACAACCCACGTGCTTATACCGGACAACATTTTTTAACTGTAGAATCTTTATTGATACGTAATAGACATCCTTATTATTAAAGAGACTAGATGTGACTTTTGAAAATACAGAGAATACAGGTGTGGCAAGATAACAAATGAGGTACTTCATCAAGATATCACAGCAAATCAAAGGTAAGATAGGACCAAACAAATAAGAGAGGAAAGTGGGTATCCTGGCTGTAATTCCTTATTTTCCATGTTATTCTGTTCAAAAGAGAATTATCTGTTGGCCTTCTTAGATACTCACCTTCTAAATTTTTTTACGATTTCGTTAACTAAAGTGCCCCAAATCAGGTTTTTATGTTGATATGGTTATTGTTTTTATGCTCTTCTCTCTCTCCGGAATAAAAGTCATTAAATGCATTAAAATTAAATACGACGGGTTTTATGTAGGGGGGAGGGAAAGGAATTTTAGGCCATGCTTCCCAATTGAGTCATTGTGCACAAAAACACTATGTAGCCATCTTCCCCTCGCATCTATCAGAGTTTTCAAATTTCTTCCTCACCGAGCCTTTGTAGCATTACAAATGTGTTAAAAAATGTTCGGTTGCTTTAGGTATCTCTATGTTGATAATACGTCAACTCGACGGTTGTAACGTGTATGGTCTGTTGATTAATGTTTTTGGTTTTAACCTGTCTCCTCCGTTCTGGGGGTACTATTACTGTTGTCAGGAAGTAGTAAGAGGTTTGCTATTAAAATGTTTTATTCAAAACCGAATGTAAACGAAGGTGTTTTTTTACATAAACTTAACTATCAAAAATTCTAAAATAAGTGCAAAGTATTTCATTATTTAGTGATTGCGCCATCTCGGAAAAAATCCATAATTACGCGGCATTCGTATTATTTCTTTATTCGTCAATGACAGTTGTGTCTTCTGTCAAGATGAGCAGAGATTAAAAAGCATTTCATTTTTTAATCTTGCAATGCCAATGATCATTTTGTCGTAACTTGTACTTCGCATTACCACACACATTTGGTCAACAAATTTTATTGTTAATTTGTCAACTTTTAAAATATATAGAGCTTATTTCCTAGGTGGAACAATGGTATGAATGCTTGGTTTTTATGATGATGCTTCTACAGCACGGTTTCAAAGGATACTCATCCTGGATCATTTTTTCAAGGGCAGGAAGAACACGATGCTACAAGACAGAGCATTGTTTCAAATATAGAAACTGTTTGTAAGCTAAGATAGAGGAATATCCTATTGCGATCGATCAAATGCACTGCTGCTATTGTTAAGAAATAGTAAAAAGTCTTACAAAGACCATAATTGTGCGTGATATTGAAGGGAAACGAGACCCTGATAGGTAGAGAATGGCATAGCTCTCCACCGGGACGCAGACAGGGAGAGGATGATCGGGCCTTGAGAGAGAGAGAGAGAAAGAAAGAAACAACGCCGTTCGGGAACGTGCTACGTAAAGAAAATTTACCTTGTCTAAAGAGATTGGGAAAATGTTGGGAGGAGGTCTAGCATCGTGTGCTTTTGGTCTTACTTGCGACATTCCTTTGGGAAGATTTGGGTACAATTTGGACTTGTTTTATCAATCACATTCTAATTAACCATGTTGAAGCTGAAACTGGAATCTATCTCTTCCTTTAAAGCTTCTTTGAAAAGCTAATGATTTTCCTTGTATCAGTATGAATCAGCTTTTTGATTTAGCTATTGTTACGGACAGACTGGGACATACGAATCGGCTGAAAGAGAAGCCACACGGGGTAAAAACGAGCTTGAAATGTGCATGAACGTGATAGATTTTGAAGCCAAGGTGCCGTACTTATGACAAATGTCACCCAAGCTGGTATCATGCCACGTTTCCCAGGATCCTGAAACAGTGCTGCATGAATAACAGTTGGAATTAATCGATTTCTAGTGTGACGCAGCCAAAAAAAACCTCCCTTGAGCTGAATGTTACTTAACGCTTGATTAAACAAAGTCAAATTTCCAGACACACAGAGAATGCTTGACATGTTTGGCTTCGCTGACATCAGTGAGCAAACTTGCAGCGTGACGAAAATCAACAAAGTACCCTGGGGATCCAAATTGACAGGTAAACGCGGCACCCTGTTTTGCCACTGCCAAATGGACACCGGATGTGATGACGTAAGGGTGATTAACAACACTGTTCATATTCTAAGTGAATGAATTGACATTGTTTTTTACAAATTGTGAATATGCCCGTTCTGTAGAGTAATAATGATAGAATACCTTTTCTACCAGAGGTAGCGAGAGTCAATTGAAAACTAATGCCTTTTTCTTCATTACAAGAACAAGTACGAGCACAAAAACATATACCTGAGGGTAAGGTAGATGCTCCAGGGTGCATATTCGTACTTTTAAACTTTATCGACCTTTACCTCGACAGCAATGTGCCACCTTCGAATCAGGGTAAAATTTTACTATTTTTCTAGCCACTTCTTGGCTGCAGTTTTCACTTCCTCGTTACTGACAAATGTTCGACCCATTTATTATGGGCTTAAGAAATAATAAGCTGAGGGAACTCTTCTTTTTAAGAAGGCAGAAAACTTATGCACCAGAATAGAGTGATAGAATCCTTTGTCCTATTGCTTATTTTCGGTCTGGCATTGTCACGAAGAAGGAGATTACATTTTCAAGTTGGGTACCTTGCATTAGATTATCGTGAACTTCAACAGAGTTTATTGTTTCTCCTCTTAACAAGACATCAGCCTACCAATATGACATACTGAGCATTTTTTTAAAAAGAAGTCACTCTTTCTAATTTCAGTTCATACTGTTTTCTCACCCTTAACTAGCCCTTCAAAGAAGGTCTGACTTTGTTCAAAAACGTTCATTGCAGGCGTTGGCCCTGGCAGCCTTGTGCACGGTAGTCATCTTAAGTGACTCTGGTATTTTCTGGCTTAAAGCCTACTTTTAGGATCAAACCCTCACAGTCAACACCAGAAAGGAGCTTTCGAATCCTACTAGTTTGTCGTGTGGCGAACCTCGCGAGTCAATTCTTGGTCCACTGTATAATTCTTCTCCATGTGAATGAAATGACTCGTGCTGTAGACTATAACCTACTTTTGCATGCAAATGATCCCTGCCTTTTTTTAGACACAAAGACATTGACGAATTAGAGGTCATCTTCAACCTTCTTTGCAATCGGTTTGTGGAAAACAAACTCGGTATTCACTTTGATGAGGACAAAAGCAATTTCATTCTTTCAAGAAGGAAAAAATGTAACTAACTAAAAACTCCAATTGTTAGGAGAGGTGACGTAGAAATCAAACAACACTCAGTGGTGACATACCTTGATGCAATCTGAATAAAAGTCTCTTGAGAGTCGATGGAAACTGAAATAGTTGAAGAAATTTACGATAAGATAAAATATCCCTATAAAAAAATAAAGCTCGCGGGATAATTTACTTTTCATGTCGCTTTTAAACGCTCTAATTCAACCCCACTTTGATGAGGATGCGTTTGATGGTACCCAATGTGGAGTAAAAAGTTGTCCCGAAAATTACAAAATGCATTTGTTTTCATTTTTAAAACACATTACAAGTTAAAGCTACAGGATTTAAACCTATAAATTGGCTCCCCCCCAAAAAACCAGAATAAATCAAAATATCTGTGTAAATATCATACCTTTTTTAAAAGGAACTACTCTGGCAGATGTCGAAGAAATATTCCATCCAGTGCACCAAAGTCGCATAACATGAAGGTCCAACTTTAAATTGAATGTCTCATAAAAGTAAAAGTAAGACAGTCCAAAAAGTGCCTATCTTACCTCAGATCAAAATTATAAAGTGATTTAGCATCAGACATCAAGTCCACATAAAATGTTAACACATTCAAACACGAGATCAAAGAAAACTTTTTCTAAAATATACACAGAGAGAAAGATAGTATATATATGTGTGTACTACAAACAGCTTTTTTGATCATAATTTGCCAAGATTGAAATCAAGTGAATCACTTGAAGTAAATACATATTTGAATAAATTTAATTTGATTTTTCGACATAATTTCCAGTTTGAGAAATCACCTTTGAGGGGATCATTATGGGAATTAGGTCAATCCGACGTTTTAATATCATCCCTGTGACTAAATTTAGGGATGTTTTTAAGAGGAAATTATTTTGATTTTTAATTGTATTTGTATTTAACTAACATTGTGAAGTATCACTTTTTGGCTTTTCTTCTAATATTGTAAATTTTTATTTTGCTGCAAATTGATGCATACATAGATACATAGATATATATATAGGTACATAGGTAGACGGATGGATACATACATACCAACATACATACATACACATACATACATACATACATACACATACATACATACATACACACATACATGCACATTTTTATACACATATACATACATATATACATATATACATACATACACATATACATACTTATATACACATACATATATATATGTATATGTATATATACATATACATATATATACATACAAAATTTGTACATTTCCTGACGAGTGAGTAAAATCACGAAACAGGCTTGTCGAAATGGATGATGTAGTTTTTTTATTCTTTCCAACTTATTATATCTCTTTTATTACGCTCTGCATTTATGTATCGAGCACTCTAATACGGTTAACCGAATCGAAAGTACCATATATACATACATACACATATACATACTTATATACACATATACATACATACACATACATATATACAAACATACACATATACATACATGCATACATACATACTTTCATATTCTCAACCAATAACGTGGCACAAACACAACTTTTGAGCTACTCGTGAGTATCACAGGGATACAGATACAGACCTAAAGTAAGTATATTAATATTTGCTTCAGGTCCGTGGGAGATAACTCTTCTTCTTTGGTGGGTTGGTTATCCTGATGGGTAATGTCAACGTTTGTGGTCACGAGATTCTCTTCAATTAAATGCCATAAAACATTGGTTAAGTTCCTCTGTCCTTTCATTTACTTTGAGTTTTATTTCTGCTAAATCAAGGAACTTCCCTTCGCTGGACAATAATGGGCACGGGAAGTATGTCAAATGGAGTCTATGGATGTAAAACGTCTGGTGACATGGGAAATAAAAGGGCAATAATTTGCAATTTGTCCTACCATGAGCTCTAGGTAAGTTACTTTTCTAGCAACTGTTTATCGGGTTCCGGCCGGTACGGTTTCCAGGATATCGGTAATCCTGTATTCGGGTTGGTACAAGTTTTCTTTTGGCAGGAGAACTCGCTCAGTAAAAGAGCTGGGATCTAAAGAGAGTTAAAAGCTAACACCTCTGTAAAATAGTTGTTAATGTACGTAATGGAATAAATATGTGACGAGATTAAGGGGTAGGCTTAGATGAATGGAGCAAATATCGACAGACACAGGGGAGAAAGAATAAACACTTGGTTCAATTCTTCTTTCTCGTTCGAATTTTCCCATCAGGTGTCGAAGCGAATACACCTTTTCTATCTTGTCCAGTCCAGTGCCACGTTACTTGTCAGACATTTTGCTGTCATATCATTATTTACATCGGTCCACCTGCAGTTCAGTCGTCCGCTTTTCCTTCGTCCTGCCATGTTCATTCTCATACATTTCTTTCCTACATACTCTTAACTTCTCCTTTCTAGATGACCATACCACCTCAATCGTACCTCTTGCGACTTCTTGAGAGCTTCCCCAACAGAAACCCCTCTCCTTATTTCTTCATTTCTAGCATGGTCCACTCTAGTCACGCAAGGTGCCCAGCGCAGGAATTTTATCTCTGCTTCGTCGAACTGTCTGTTTTTACTTTTGGCTAGCGGCACTTTTTCCATCCCGTATAACATGTAGGTTGTACCATGATCTTTTGCCTTTTAGTTTCTTTGGTATGTGCTTATTGCACAACATACCCATTACCTTCCTCCAGNTCTCACCTCTCTTCTGCTTATGATGCACGGTCTCGTCTACAGATCGATGTGTGTATAAGAGACCGCCCTCACCCACCTTTCGCGTTCGACTTTGCCAAGCATGGGTTGTGGTAGCTAATGCAACTTCTCCATCTTGCTCGCTCTTGTGCCTCATCAATTGTCAGGCCTTTTGCTGTCATATCATCTTTGATGTTGTCGGTCCACCTGCGCTTCGGTCTTCCCCTTTTCCTTCGTTCAGTCAGGTTCATTCTCATACATTTCTTTCCTACATACTCTTAACTTCTCCTTTCTAGATGACCATACCACCTCAATCGTACCTCTTGCGACTTCTTGAGAGCTTCCCCAACAGAAACCCCTCTCCTTATTTCTTCATTTCTAGCATGGTCCACTCTAGTCACGCAAGGTGCCCAGCGCAGGAATTTTATCTCTGCTTCGTCGAACTGTCTGTTTTTACTTTTGGCTAGCGGCACTTTTTCCATCCCGTATAACATGTAGGTTGTACCATGATCTTTT
>RDPX01000301.1:597170-605102 GCA_003991215.1 Morbakka virulenta
ATGTTGACCTGCAAGTATTAGTTACAATGATGATAACTGTTTGTAGATTTGAATGTTTAATATCCTGTTTAGTTATTTGATGTCAGTTGGATTTTTTTTGTTTTAGCTTAAAGAATTGACTTTACTGAATGGCAGAAGCAACTCATGTAGGTGGTTATGAAGTCAACTTACTTGATCATATTGATGAAAGATACACATGCCCATTCTGTCATCTACTTGTAAGGGATCCAGTCCAAACATTATGTGGACAGCTGATGTGTGTTTCATGTCATGGTAATTTACAAAGGTACTGTTTGATTATTTGCTTTGTTTGAGGTTCTTTATTTCATATAGGCAATCATGTTTGATCAGTTAAACATTTATACAGATCTAATCAGGTGCAGACAACCCCTTCAAGCCAATTGCTGTCCAAGCTAGGATTAGCCAACATAATGCACACAATAAGGGAAAGGCATTGAAGCTGGTACGGCCATGTCCAGTGATCTAGTGGCACAATCAAGTAGGCAGTAGACTTTTCTGTGGATGGACGTCGGCAACCTGGACGACCAAGAAAGACATGGCACGATGTTCTGAAGGATGACATCTCTGGCTGGGGCCTTGGTTCAAGTGACCCCATGAATAGTTAGCTGGAAATGTAGTATGAGATATGTCATGCGTGCAGCTAGCCAGGCATCTGGAGGGAAGCCCACCATCATGGAAGATGCTTCCAGACCTGCACGATAATCAAAAAGAACCAATTGATGATGATGATGATGATGATGGTTTTTATGATAGATTGAGTTTTAAGTCTGCAGAACATATTGTTAATCTTTCCAGTTATAAACTTTCAGTAGCTGAGGACTTCCATCTTGTGGGTTAGACCCCTGTGTTATCAGAGAAATATCTGAAAGGCATACATGTCAGTAAAGCAGTATCTAATTTTATCAGTGCATGGCAAAAGTGTGATGGCAGCTGCTAGAAGATATAGATAAGAAGAGATGATACTAGAAACAAATGNATCTAATCAGGTGCAGACAACCCCTTCAAGCCAATTGCTGTCCAAGCTAGGATTAGCCAACATAATGCACACTATGAGGGAAAGGCATTTATGCTGGTATGGCCATGTCCAGCGATCTAGTGGCACAATCAAGCAGGCAGTAGACTTTTCTGTGGATGGACGTCGGCGACCTGGGCGACCAAGAAAGACATGGCACGATGTTCTGAATGACATTTCTGGCTGGGGCCTTGCTTCAAGTGACTCCATGAATAGAGCCACCTGGAAATCTAGTGTGAGATGTGCCATGTGTGCAGCTAGCCAGGTATCTGGAGGGAAGCCCACCATCATGGAAGATGCTTCCAGACCTGCACGATAATCAAAAAGAACCAATTGATGATGATGATGATGATGATGATGGTTTTTATGATAGATTGAGTTTTAAGTCTGCAGAACATATTGTTAATCTTTCCAGTTATAAACTTTCAGTAGCTGAGGACTTCCATCTTGTGGGTTAGACCCCTGTGTTATCAGAGAAATATCTGAAAGGCATACATGTCAGTAAAGCAGTATCTAATTTTATCAGTGCATGGCAAAAGTGTGATGGCAGCTGCTAGAAGATATAGATAAGAAGAGATGATACTAGAAACAAATGCAAACTTCAGCCAAACAACTTTTTCTCTCCCATATTGAAATGTTTATCAAATATTGTAGTCTGGCATTCATTGAAAAAAGAACACCACTCCCAAGATCACAGGGAAAGATGCCAGGGTAGAAAATAACAACACTGAAATCATAGGGTTTTTGTGAAGCATCTGGACATTCATAAGTTTACAGAAATAGAAGAGTCTAGTTACAAAGATTTTCCATTATAGTTTGAGCTATGGATGGATGGAAAATTAGGATGTTTGTAATAAGAGTTAGGGTAATATGGTCAAGGATCATTAAAATTGTAAAAAGACAGCCGAAGACAATAGTATGAATTGTGATCACCTTCTTAATATGGTGAACTAGTCACTTGACTCTGTTAAGGAAATGTTACTTATATAAGCAATTAGAAAACTGAATGATTTATTGGCTGTTCTTCAAACCACCAGACCATTGGCTCCTTTTCTTACTGAACCAGAAGTTTTTGTCATTTTTTTAATGGGGAAATTTATCCTAAAGTTATGTAAGACAATCACTATTATTACCAAAAGTTGATTTGTCTGATGTTTCTACAAAAGAGCTGATTGAACCAGAGACCTTAAGATCATCAGTCAGATGCTCTCTAAACTGCACTATCTTGGCTTTAACATGTAGTATTGAAATAATTTTTGTGGCTTTTGGCTAAGATCAAGTAGAGCTTTGGTCAATCCTTGTGAAGGTCTTGGATTATAGGGGTTAACCATGCAGGAAAGGTGGTCTTGAAATGGTTGAACACTGGCACTAAATCAACTCAAGAGAAAGTGTCTTCATATGGATGGCATTAAAGGACATTGGAGGGCAATTCATACATTTTATGGTGACTTTCAAGGCGTTCTGTCCCCTTTTTTCGTGACCTATTGCTTCATTTTGGGACTTTCCTAGATGGGCAAAAATGGTAAAAATGGTAAAAATGGTAGTCATCATCATCATCATCATCATCATCATCATCATCATATTCGGTTTAATGTCCGTTTTACATGCTAGCATGTGTTGGATGCAAGTAAAAATGGCAAAAATGGTAAAAATGGTAAAAATGGACCTACTATTTATCAGGGGTGCCTTTAATGAAAAACCCAGCAGTGATATTTTTAAATGACTGTGTGGTTGATAGGACCAAAAAGCAATCCTGCAAAAACTCTGCAATCCTGGATAAACTCAAGGAGCATCCATACTATGACCTAAATTAACATCCAATTTCAATCAGTTCTTCTTTCTGCCACAATCAACATTTCCTGAAAATTTTATCCAATGCTGTTCATAATATAAAGAAAGAAAAAGGCAGACAAACAGACAAATGGAGGCAAAAACATAATCAACTCAATTGGAAGTAATAAAGATAGTAGAGGCATAGGAGATAAAGAAAAGCTTAAGGGGGACACAATAGAACATTTCCAAAATGGGGTTTATTGAAAAGACAGTTTGTTTTGATCTTATCATTGAACTTTGGTCTCATATTAATGATAATTAACTTTTAAAAGGATAATGTAATTTCATTTTTTTACCGTGTTACCAGTTATTGTCAATCAAAGTGATAAGATAAATGCTGTATTTGTGTGCAACTCTAAGAGTTGTATAACATTTAACAGGGTGACAAAGTTGCTATTGAGTCATCTTATTTGCAATTACAAGCTCAAACCTATGACATGCACTGGATACAATTTTGGCATTAGTATAAATATAAATTTAATACTTAACATGCTCTGGGGCTATTTAACTGGAAATGTGAAATACTTACCTGTATATTTTATGGGGGTTGTAACATCCTGTGAATTGTTAAATGCCAGTGATTCTCTGCATCATCATCATCATCATATTTGCTTTAATGTCCGTTTTACATTCTAGCATGTGTTGGGCACTTTCTTGAAATTGACTTCCAAGTTATCCTATCCTTCACCAAGTCTCTCCTGACACCTTTTTGTTTAAGATCCATCCTTATCACTTCCTCCTATGTTTTCTTTGGTCTTCCTCTGTCAGTGGTACCTGTCACCTTGATTGTTCTGCATCTACTTGCCCAAGCATTCTTTTCCATTCTCTCCACATGACCAAACCAACGAAACCTCCTATTCTGCTTACAGCTGCCAATACTGTCCAGATTCAATCTCCTTCTTAGTTCATTGGAACTGAGCCTGTCCTTTAGACTTATGTTGCACATCCATCTTATGGTCTATAATAGTATGCATGGTCTATAATAGTATGCATGGTCTATAATGGTATGTATTGCACATGTTACTTTTGCCACAGGGACACAGATAGGCACCCTGCAGTTACTAGCATTTCAGGACCCCTAGAAATGCTAGTTCATAATAAATGAGGAAATTTGTGTTTCTTGGCAAGTATTTCTTGTATATATCTTAGCTATCTGTATGTTGTGTGTTGTGATAAAACAATGAATTAGGTGTCTTTTCAGTATTAAAGGGTTTGAAAATTGGAATAATTGGGAGAAGAGACTATTTGCCTCTAATTACATTTGATCAAGGAAATTTTTTTAATTGTGGAGTTTAATTTTTATTTTGTCACAAAACATGTAAACTCCTTATGCTTGTTTACATTTATTTTTAATAATTGATAAGGGTATTTTAAGCTACCAGTAATATAGTTTAAACCAAAATGGTATATGTTTATAAAAATATAGTAGATTTTCATTTGAATTATCTGTGGATTCTTCCTAGGTTATTGAGTATTGTGTTATCGTTGTGGTGAACATTTTCTCTCATTTGTAGTGGGGAGAACAAAACATTTAACTGTCCAGCCTGCAAGAAAATCCATGAAGCTGAAGTTGTTTATCCAGACAAATTTTCAGCAAGGGAAATTAGATCTTTTAGGACAGCATGTGAATACACCCAATGTCCATGGAAAGGGGAAGTCTGTGATTTTGAAGTAAGTTTAGTTTTACTTCTAAAATTTTTCACTTGAACTGCAAGATTGTGGAACTCTTTGGGTTCTGATTGCTTTTCTACATCATTTCAACACTTGATTGGAGTGTAATTAAGTTTAAGATTAAATCTTATCTCTTGGCTTAGCCTTCTTCTTTTTTCCATTTTTCCCTTTTTAGTCTGTTATTTCTTCACAGCAGTTCCATACAGATGGTGACATTATGCCTTGTGCAGTGCTTACTTACTTCTTACTTCAGCCTGGAGGTTGTAAGTCAAACCTCCCGACCACATCTCTTCTCCATCCTCTTCTATCCAGGGCTCTTCTTCTGAGTTCTTCAGGCGTCAGCATGGTGATATTTTGTATGTGCTTGATAAAGTTTAGCCTAGGTCTTCCTCGTCGGTTTCTTTCTTGGAAATGCTCGAACAAAGCGAATCTACTTATGATATCATCCTTCCTTATCCAATGCCCTAGCGATCTCAGCTGACGTTGGAACATTTTATCGCTCAAATTACCTCTCTTTACACGTCTGAGTATTTCATCGTTTCTTACTCTGTCTATTCTTATAATCCCAAGGATGAACCGGTAACAACTTGTTCCAAAGGAGTCGATTTCTTTCTTCATTGCTTTGGTTGTAACCCATGTTTCAGAGTTGTAGAAAATAATGGAGACTATAAGTGAATCGAAGAGGTGTAACTTCACTGCCAGGGAGATGTCTTTTGATTTCCAGATTGTTGCTAGTTTCCAGAACTGACTCCAGGCCAATCCTTTTCGTCTTTTTAAGTCCGTATGGCAGTCAGCTAAGTGGGCACCAAGGTATTTAAAGTGTGCAGTGCTTAACCATTAAAAATATAAAAATAGAAATTGTAATGGCAATTATTTTTTATATTCAGTATGTAGAAGAATAAAAGTTGCTTGGTGTAAATGGAAGACTGGTGTACTATTATTAATAAGAAGCCAGGTCTCACTAAAATAAGTATATCAGTATAAAAATCAATTGTAAGGTCAACTCTTTTTTAGTGTGGAAAATTGACCATTGAAATAAGATCAAAGTAAAATGCTGAAGAGAACAGAAAATAAAATGTTCAGGTAGATATATTACATAAGATGGGAAGATAGAATGCCAAGTAGTCATAAACTTACTAAGTTACCAGACATTGATACCCACTGTTAGAGTCAAAAAGGTTGAGATATGCAGGCCATGTAGAGCACAAATATAATTAGAATTGGATCAAAGAAGTGTCAAAGACAAATGTTGAAGGGAAAAGGGCAAAATCAGAACCCAATAGATCTGGTCTGACCTAGTTAAGGGTGATACACAAAAAATAGGCCTGAGTTGAGATTTTGCTGATGATAGCATGTAAATAAATGGGTATTGATAGACTGCCCATACACAGTCAATCATGAAAGCACAAAGAGGTGATAGCACAAATATCAAAATACACTTTGACTGTGCATGAGAGTCTTTAAAGGGTTGTGGAAATTGTTATGGAATATCAAAAGTTGTCTGATTTTTTTATTTCATGGACCTTTCAAAGTTCCTGTACTTACTTATTTACTTATCCTCTTCGAGCCATGGGCAGCTCACAAGGCTCGACAGCATCCTCCGCCATTTCTCTCTGTCTTTTGCTATGTTTCCAACTTCCCTCCATGTTTGCCATCCATCCCAGGTCATTTCTTTCTGCTTCCGCACTCCTCTCCCATGTTGTTCGCGGTGTCCTCTCTTTCTTTTTTCCTCTGGTGTCCATGTTAGGGCTACTCTGCAGCTATCATTTTGAGGCTTTCTTGGAGTATGTCCAATCCATCTCCATTTCCTGCACCTTATGATCTCTCCTACTGGACTGGTCTTCGTCCTAAGGTAGAGCTCGTTGTTTGTGATTTTTGTGGGCCAGAAGATACAGAGAATCCTTTTCAGACATTTTCTTTGAAATATTTCCAATCTGGTGACATCATTTTCATTTAATTTCCACATCTCTCCTCCATAGAGTAGCACGGACATTACGTTGCTGTTATACACTCAAATCTTGGTCTTACCACTGTATTGGTTTGACTTCCAGAGTGGGTTAGCATGGCAAACACATTTCTTGGTAGACTCAGCCTATGTGTGATATCTTCAGTGGATCCTCCTGTTTTGTTTATTATGGCATCGAGGTATGTGAAAGTGTCCCCGTCTTCAACACTTCTGCCCTTGATCTCGATTGGGCGGTTTTCCTTTTGATTAAGTCTCAACACCTTGGTCTTGTCTGTGTTGATTTTGAGACTGATGTTTTCAGCACATTTACATATTTTTGCTGTTTTTTCCTGCATATGTTGGTGCTTGCTGGATAGGGGAGCGATATCGTCTGCATAGTCTAAGTCTTCAAGCTGGGTGGTAAACTTCCATCTCTGTTTTCTTTGCCTTTGGTGCTTTCCTCATGATCCAACCTACAGCAATAATGAAAAGGAAGCCTAACATCACACAGCCTTGTCGAACTCCAGTTTTTACAGAGAACCACTCTAATGTCAGCCAGTTGTTAATGACGCACCTACTACTTCCTCTGTACATTTCCTTTATGATTTCTATGAAGAGATCTGAAATTCCATAAAACTTTGGAATCTTCCAGAGTTTCTTTCTGCTGATGCTATCGAAAGCTTTACGGAAGTCAATAAAGTTAATGTACAGTGATGCTTGCCACTCAATGCACTGTTCGACAATATTTCGAAGTATGAAAATCTGCTCAGCTGTTCCATGTCCTTTTCTATATGCTGCCTGCTCATTTCTCAGCTTTTCTTCTGCTCCTTTCCGGATTCTTTCTAAAACAACTCTGCCGAAGACTTTCCCAGGTATGGAGAGCAGGGATATTCCTCTACTATTGTCGCATTTAGAAAGGTCACCTTTCTTTGGTACTTTAGCTATCATTGATTTCTTCCAGTCACTTGGCATATTGATGTTCTCTCTCACTTTCTCGAACATGTGCAGTAATCCCTTGTATGTGATCTTGCTTCCAGCTTTCAACTTTTCTCCGCTGATATTATCTACTCCTACTGCTTTATTGCTCTTCAACTTCTTTACTGCTATCTTCAGTTCCTCTTCTGTGAAGGGCCCTGTGTTGATTTCTTCGATGGTTTCGACATTACCGCTCTCAAACTCATCTTCCTCTACATTTTTGTCACATTCATTCTCAACATTTAATACTTCTTTGAAGTGTTCTTTCCATCTTTGAAGTATCTGACCATCTTCAATGAGTAGCTTACCAGTTTTGTCTCTCACGCCAGTTGCTGATTTCTTTCTCTTGTTGCACAATAGCTTCGTAATCCTGTACAGAGTTCCCATGTCATTGTTTTTTGCTGCATGCTCCGCTTCTTCAGCGAGCCCATTTATCATCTTACGTTTATCTTCTCTGACCTTTTTCTTTACACTC
>RDPX01000301.1:630901-645929 GCA_003991215.1 Morbakka virulenta
TCACAACTTGAAGACAACCACTCACCACCTCATCACAACTTGAAGACAACCACTCACCACCACCTCACAACTTGACGACAGTCGCCACACAGTTAAAACATTTTTCTCCTGCTCCAAATGGTAAAACCATGAAAAACCTCGTTCTAGAATGTTAGAAGCCACAGTCAACTTCAAACATGAAAAGTATTTTAAAGTAAATAATTTTTAAAAAATTCTGCTCAGGGCATAGAATTTTTGAGGGTATCACTAAGAGATAGAATTCCAAGAGAGAAGAAATACATGAAAACTACAAAGAGATCAATGTCAAAATACGGAAACTGACCCTCTGAACTAAAGTGGCTCCTAGCATTGCTAAAATGAAAGAACCCCCCCCCCCCCCCTACAAAAAAATCTTAGGAACGGGGATCAGTGTCACTACCACACCTTCTACTACGATGTGCTCTTTCCTATTGTGTTTGTTAACAACTGCTGACGAAAAAGGTTCTCTACTTATAATAATTATGCAAATAATTAAATATTTTCGGGGGAGGGGCGAAGAAAAATAATAGTTCAAAAGTAGTAGGTGAGTGCAAGGGTACCTTCTCTACTTTGGCCTCGTCATGCCCACTAAAATACTGTGCCTAAAATGTTTTTAAAGACAAGTTGAGAGGAGGCTGCATCTATAAAAACTAGAAATCGTAGGCAAAATATTTACGTTTCTTCCTGCGCATTGATGTGGTATTAGGTTTTACCAAAACGTAAAATAAAAGCTGACACAAACGCCGCTATGTACAATGGAAAAATCAAATAAAAATAATCAATTGAAATTCCTCGGCTTACCGTATGCATCTTCATCGGGGTCCCCTGAGTAGTAATGCAGAACTGTTCGATAAATAACATAGCCTAGTTTCGTGTACATGTCAACTGCAATTTTATTGGAAACTCGTACAAACAGATCAACAAAGAAAGCCTTTTTCCTGTATAAAAATCAAGAAACAATTGCTGTATCAAAATATAACTATCCTGATAATAATAGTAGGTAATTCCAAAGTAACAGAAAAATAGTATATCCATGTCAACTATAATAAACAAAAGCTATTCATAAAAGATTTTCAAAGCCTGACAGACAATAAGTCAACAACTCTTAGCATTTTTAGTAGCCCGAGGATGGGAAAAGTATCTGTCGAAACATAGCTCAGAAAAATTGCACGATTTATGAAATGACAAATGTCTATATCTATCTCTTAGCTTCTTAGAAACATAGCAACAAACAGCGATGGACATAGTTCTACCCTGCAACTATCATCTGGGAAGAGTGTAAACAAAGTTGACGGTTAATGCCCCAACGAGACACATGAAAAGCTGTTAAAAAGCGCCCACAAGAATCAATAAATGGGACATGCTGTTGTTTTATAACAGTGCATGAATTCTTCTTGCTGTGAAGTTGAGATCCATGCCAAAATTGTTGCAAAACTATCCTTTATCCAACTGCGATGTGTCATTGCGCAGCACGAGCTTAATTGCAAAATACATTCTTTCCACCAATTTAATATCTTTTAAGTAAAGTATATTTTTTATAACATATTGTCTCCTTTTCTTTCTCTACTCTAATTAAACCAGTCAAAACGTTAAATCAAGCTTTGCAGTAGATTCACTCGATGGCTTTCATTTACCATGACCATGAAAATTCGATTTATCCAGCCGGTTTTTCATTAATATGTAATAGTTCACCTTGCGAAATCACAGTTTATAATGCCTCTCTAAAACCCAAAGTTATCCTAAGACGAAAATATGGAAACTCTAAACTAACTTACTAACTAACTCAATAGCTAACCAACTAACTAACGAGCCAACTAAATAACTAATTAACTAAGTAACAAGCTACTTAACCAACCAGCTAAGTAAATAACTAACTAACTAAGTAACTAACAAGCCAACTAAATAACTAACTACCTGGCTAACTATCTAACTAAATAACTAACTTGCTAACTAACCAACTAAAAAACTAACTAACTAAATACCCAACTAAATAACAAACTAAGTAACGTAACGTAAAATAAATAATTACCAACCTAACTAACTAACTAGATAACTAACCAGCTAACCAACTAACGAATTGGCTAACTAACTAGCTTGCTTTCTAAATAACCAATTAACAAACTGATTAATAAGCTAACTAACTAACCGACTAGCTAACTAGGTAAATAGCTTACTACCTACCTAACGTACTAATTAACTACCTATCTAACTAGTTAATTAACCAACTACCTACCCAACTATTTAGCTAACTAACTACCTCTAGACATAACTAAAATGCCGGCTAATTAACTATTTAAAAAAATAACAACTAAACAATTAACTAACTCAATAACTAACTAACAAACTAGCTAACAAAATAACCAACTACCTAGCTATCTAACTACACAAGAAACTAGCTAGCTACCTAGTTTACAAAATAACAAATTAAATAACAAGCTAACTAACTAGCTAACTAACTTAGCGGCTAACTTAATAACAAACTAACTAGCCAAATAACTAGATACCCAGCTAACTAAATAACAACCTAACTGGCTAGCTAGCTGACTAACAAAGTAACTAACTTAATAACTAACTACCGAACTACATAACCAACTTACTAGCTATCTAAATAGTTAACAAGTAACCCTTAGCTAACTAGCAAACTAAACAACTGACTAACTAACTATCTAACTAACTAAGTAACTAGCGTACTAAATAACAAACTAAACAAGTGGCTAATTAACTAACTACCAAACTAGCTTACTAACTATCTAGCTAACCAACTAAACACCTAACTAACTAACTAACCAAATAACTGGCTAACTAAATAACTAACTAGCTAACCAAATAACTAACTACCTAGCAAACTTGCTTACTAACTAGCTAACTAAAAAGCTACCTTATTATCTAACTAGCTAACTAACTTACTAAGTGGCTAACTAAGTAACAAACTAACATACTAGCTAACTAAATCACTAACAAAGTACCTAACTAGCTAACCAATTAGCTAAATAAGTAAGTAACTAAGAACTAACTAGGTAGGTAGGTAACTGGCTAACTAACTACCTCCCAACCAACCTAACTAACTAACTAACTAACTAGATAACCAGCTAACTAAATAACAAACTAACTAGCTAACTAAATAAAGGACTAACTAACGAGCAAACTAAAAAACAAACTAATTGGCTAACATAGCTAACCAGTTAACAACCTAGCATCCAAACTATCTATTTAGCTAACTAAGATACTAACTAACTAGGTAACTGAACGACTAACCAGCTAACCAAATAACTACCTAGCTAACTAACTAGCTAACTAACTAACTAGCTAACTAACTATCTAGCTAGCCTACTAGCTAATTAACTAACTTGCCAAATAACTAACTAGCTAACTAGATAATTAACTAGCTAACTAAATAACCAACTAACTAGCTAAATAAAAAACTAGCTAGCTAACTAAGTAACCAACTAACTAGTTGAATAACTAACTAGGTAACTAACTAGCTAACTAACTAAATACCTAGCTATGCAAACAACTAACTAGATAACTGAACAGCTAACCAACTACCTATCCAGCAACTACCTAGCTAAATAACTAACTAACCAACTAACTAACTAACAAACCAACTAACTTTAGTCAGGTAGTTAATTATTTAGTTAGTTAGTAAGTTAGTTAGTTACGTAGTTAGTTATTTAGTTACCAATTTACTTGGGTAGCTACTTGGCTAGCTAGGTACTTAGTTGATTAGCTAGTTAGCCAGTTAGCTAACTAGCTAACACACTAATTATTAAGCTAACCAACTAGCTAACCAACTAACCAGCTAACTAGCTAGCTAACTAACTAACTAGCTAACGAACTAACTTGCTAACTAAATAAATAAGTTAGTTACTTACTAAGCTACTTGGCTAGCTAGATAGTCAGATGGTTAGCTAGTTAGTTTTCTAGTTAGCCAGTCAGGCTAACCAACTAACTACCCAGCTAACTAACTAGCTAACTAACTAACTAACTAACTAACTAACTAACTAACTAACTAACTAGCTAACTAACTGCCTAACTAAAAAACTAACCAGGTAACCAACTTACTATCTAGCAAGCCAACTAGCTAACTGGCTAACTAACTACGCAGCTAAATAACTGGCTAACTAAAAACTAACTAGCTAACCAACTTACTATCCAGCTAGCAAACTAGCTAACTTAAGTAAAACTAGCTAACTGGCTAACTAATTACCTGGCTAACTAACTGCCTAACTAAAATACTAACAAGCTAACCAACTTACTATCTAGCTAGCCAACTAGCTAACTTAAGTAAAACTAGCTAACCCACTAATTAATAAGCTAACTAACTGCCTAACTAAAAAACTAACTAGTTAACCAACTTACTATCTAGCTAGCCAACTAGCAAACTTAAAAAAAAACTAGCTAACCCACTAACTTCTAAGCTAACTAACTAGCTAACTGCCTAACTAACTACCTAGCTAACTAACTAGCTAACTAACTAGCTAACTGCCTAACTAACTACCTAGCTAACTAACTAGCTAACTAACTAACTAGCTAACGAACTAACTTGCTAACTAAATAATAAAGTTAGTTACTTACTCAGCTACTTGGCTAGCTAGGCAGTCAGTTGGTTAGCCAGTAAGTTTTCTAGTTAGCCAGTTAGCTAACCAACTAACGACCTAGCTAACTACCTAGCTAACTAACTAACTAACTAGCTAACAAACTGCCTAACTAACTATCTAGCTAGCCAACTAGCTAACTAAATAACTAACTAGCTAAGCATCTAACTACCTAACTAACTGACTAACTAACTAACGGGCTAACTAAATAACTAAGTAGCTAACCAACTAACTAACTACCTAGCATACTAACTAGCTAACTAAATAGCCACCTTATTATCTAACTAATTAACTAACTTACTCAGTGGCTAACTAAATAAATAAAATAAAATACTAGCTAACTAAATCACTAACTAAGTACCTAACTAGCTAACCACCTACCTGCAAACCTAACTAACTAACTAGCTAACCCACTAATTATTAAGCTAACTAACTAGCTAGTTAACTAACTAACTAGCTAACTAGCTAACGAACTAACTTGCTAACTAAATAACAAAGTCAGTTACTTACTTAGCTACTTGGCTAGCTAGATAGTAAGATGGTTAGCTAGTTAGTTTTCTAGTTAGCCAATTAGGCTAACCAACTAACTACCTAGCTAACTAACTAGCTAACTAACTAGCTAACTAACTGCCTAACTAAAAAACTAACTAGCTAACCAACTTACTGTCTACCTACCTAACTAGCTAACTTAACAAAAAACTAGCTAACCCACTAATTACTAAGCTAACTAACTACCTAACTAACTACCTAGCTAACTAACTACCTAACTAACTACCTAGCTAACTAACTGCCTAACTAAAAAACTAACTAGTTAACCAACTTACTATCTAGCTAGCCAACTAGCTAACTTAAGAAAAAACTAGCTAACCCACTAATTACCAAGCTAACTAACTAGCTAACTGCTTAACTAACTACCTAGCTAACTAACTAACTAACTAAATAACAAAGTTAGTTACTTACTTAGCTACTTGGCTAGCTAGGCAGTCAGTTGGTTAGCTAGTTAGTTTTCTAGTTAGCCAGTTAGCTAACCAACTAACTACCTAGCTAACTAAGTAGCTAACTAACTAACTAACTAGTTAACAAACTGCCTAACTAACTATCTAGCTAGCCAACTACCTAACTAAATAACTAACTAGCTAACCAACTAACTAACTACCTAGCAAACTAGCTTACTAACTAGCTAACTAAATAGCCACCTTATTATCTAACTAATTAACTAACTTACTAAGTGCCTAACTAAATAACAAACTAAAATACTAGCTAACTAAATCACTAAGTACCTAACTAGCTAACCACCTACCTGCAAACCTAACTAACTAACTAGCTAACCAGCTAACTAAATAACAAACTAACTAACGCGCAAACTAAAAAACAAACTAACTGGCTAACATAGCTAACCAGTTAACTAACTAGTTAACTAGGTAAGTGAATGACTAACCAGCTAACCAAACTAACTACATAGCTAACCAACTAGTTAACTAGCTAACTAACTAATAAACTAACCAGCTAACCAATTAACTGTCTAACTAGACAACTGGCTATTTAACTAGCTACCAAACTAGCTAACTAACTACCAAGCTAACTAACTAGCTAACTAAAAAACTAACTAGCTAACCAACTAATTAGAAAACTAACTAGCTAACTAACTGACTACCTTGCTAGCCAACTAGCTAGCTAACCAAGTAACCACCTAACTAAATGACTAACTAGCTAATCAACTAACTATCTAGCTAGTCTCCTAGCTAGATAGTTAGTTAGCTAACTAGGTAGCAAACTAAATACCTTGCTATGTAAACAACTAACTAGGTAACTGAACAGCTAACTAACTAACTATCTAGCAACTAGCTAGCTAGCTAGCTAACTAACTAACCAACTAACTAACTCGCTAACTAACTAACAAAGCAACTAACTTTAGCTAGCTAGTTAATTAGTTAGTTAGTTAGTTAGTTATTTAGTTAGCAATTTAGTTAGGTAGCTACTTGGCTAGCTAGGTAGTAAGTTGGTTAGCTAGTTAGCCAGTTAGCTAACTACCTAACTAGCCAGCAAACTAGCTAACTAAAGAAATAACTAGCTAACTAACTACCAAGCTAACTAACTGTCTAACTAAATAACTAACTAGCTAAGCAACTAACTAACCAACTAACTGGCTAACTAAATAACTAACTAGCTAACCAAATAACTAACTAGCTAAGCAACTAACTAACCAACTAACTAAATAACTAACTAGCTAACCAAATAACTAACTACCTAGCAAACTAGCTTACTAACTAGCTAACTAAATAGCTACCTTATTATCTAACTAGCTAACTAACTTACTAAGTGGGTAACTAAATTACAAACTAACATACTAGCTAACTAAATCACTAAGTACCTAACTAGCTAACCAATTAGCTAAATAATTAAGTAACTAAGTAACTAAAAATGTAGGTAGGTAACTGGCTAACTAACTACCTCCAAACAAGTTAGTTAGTTAGTCAGTTAGTTAGTCAGTTAGTTGGGTAGTTATTTGCTTACCTAGTTAGTTATTTAGTTAGCAATTTAGTTAGGTAGCTACTTGGCTAGCTAGGTAGTAAGTAGGTTAGCTAGTTAGCCTAACAAACTAGCTAAAGAAATAACTAGGTAACCAACTAACTACCAAGCTAACTAACTAGCTAACAAGCTAACTAACTAGCTAGCAAACTAAATACCTTGCTATGTAAACTAACTAGGTAACTGAACACCTAACTAACCACCTATCTAGCAACTAGCTAGCTAACTACCTACCTAACTAACCAACTAACTAACTAGTCAACTAACCTTAGTTAGCTAGTTAATTACTTAGTTAGTTAGTTAGTTAGTTAACTAGTTAGTTATTTAGTTAGGAATTTAGTTAACTACATACCGCCCAACCTAACTAACTACCTACCTAACTAACTTTAACTAAGTAAGTAAGTAACTAACTAACTAAGTAATTAACTAGCTAACTAATGTTAGTTAGTTAGTTAGTTAGTTAGTTTGTTAGTTAGTTAGTTGGTTAGGTTTGGAGGTAGGTAGTTAGCCAGTTACCTACGTAGCAAGTTAGTCAGTTACCTAGTTAGTTATTTAGTTAACAATTTAGTTAGGTAGCTACTTGGCTAGCCAGGTAGTTAGTTGGTTAGCTAGTTAGCCAGTTGGCTAACTACCTAACTAGCTAACTAACTGGCTAACTAAAGAAATAACTAGCTAACGAACTAATTACAAAGCTAACTAACTAGAGAACTGGCTAACTAACTAACTAACTAGCTAACTAACTGGCTAACTAAATAAATAACTAGCTAATTACCTAGCTAACTAATTAACTAGCTTACGACCTTACTTGCTAACTAGCTCACTAAATAACTGACTAGCTAACCAACTAACTAGCTAACTAGCAAACTAGCTTAATAACAAGTTAACTAAATAGCTACCTTATTATCTAACTAGCTAACTAAATTAATAAGCGGCTAACTAAATAACAAACTAACATACTAGCTAACTAAATCACTAACTAAGTACCTAACTAGCTAACCAATTAGCTAAATAAGTAACTAAGTAACTAACTAGGTAGGTAGGTAACTGGCTAACTACCTACCTCCCAACCTAGTTAACTAATTAACTAGCTAACCAGGTAACTAAATAACAAACTAACCAGCTAAATAACTAACTGACTAGCTAACTAAATAACTTACTAGCTAACTAGCTAGCTAACTAAAAAAACTAACTGGATAACTAACTAGCGATCTAAATAACTAACTTGGTAACGGAACAACTAACCAGCTAACCAACTAACTCCCTAGCTAGTTAACTGGTTAACTAAATACCTAACTAGCTAACCAACCAACTACCTAGCTGGGCAACTAGCTAACTAAATAACTTACTTGGTAACTACCTAGCTAACTAGCTCACTAAATAACTGACTAGCTAACCAACTAACTAGCTAACTAGCTAGCTAGCTAACTAACTTGCTAACTAAATAACTAAGTTAGTTACTTAGTTAGCTAGTTGGCTAGCTAGGTAGTCAGTTGGTTAGCTAGTTAGTTTTCTAGTTAGCCAGTTAGCCAACCAAGTAACTAACCAACTAACTAGCTAACTAACTGGCTAACTAAATAACTAACTAGTTGAGCAACTAGATACCTAGCTAGCCAACTAGCTAACTAACTAACTTACTAACTAACTGACTGACTTACTAACTACGTAACTAACTTGTTAATTATAAAAGAAGCTAACCAGTTAAATAAATAACAAAATAACTTAACTAGCTTATTAGGTGATTAACTAACTCAGTAACTACTTAGCTAGCTAGGTAACTGGCTAACTAAATAACAAACTAGCCAGCTAAATAACTAACTGACTAGCGAACTAAATAACTTACTGGCTAACTAGCTAGTTAACTAAAAAACTAACTAGCTACCTAAATAAATAACTAGGTAACTGAACAACTAACCAGCTAACCAACTAACTCCCTAGCTCACTAACTGGTTAACTAAATAACTAACTAGCTAACTAGGTTACTAACTATCTCACTAAATAATTAACTACTAAATTAAATAACTAACTAACTAGCTAATTAAATAACTAAATAGCTCCCTGGGAAACAACAACAAATTACCTAACCAACTAACTACCTAGCTAACTAACCAGCTAACTACCTAGCTAACTAACTAACCAGCTAACGAACTAACTTGCTAACTAAATAACTAAGTTAGTTATTTAGTTAGCTAGTTAATTATTTAGTTAGTTAGGTAGTTAGTTAGTTAGTTAGTTACTTAGTTAGATACGTAGTTATTTAGTTATCAAGTTACTTAGGTAGTTAGTTGGCTAGCTAGTTAGTTTTCTAGTTAGCCAGTTACCTAACTACCTAACTAGCTAACTAACTTGCTAACTAAAAAAATAACTAGCTAACAAACTAACTATCTAGCCAACTAGCTAATAACTAACTTGCTAACTAAATAACTAACTAGCTAGCTAGGTAACTGAACAACTAACCAACTAACTACCTAGCTAACTACCTAGCTACCTAACTGGCTAACAAACTAACTAACTAACTAACTGGCTAACTAACTGACTCACCACGTAGCTAGCTAAATAACTAACTAACCAACTTGCTAACTGGCTAACTAAATACCTAACCAGCTAACTAAATACCCAACTAGCTAACTAGGTAACTAACTAGCTAACTAACTATCTAACTAACTAACCTGCTAACTAAATAAATAACTAGCTAACTAAAGAACTAAGCAGCTAACCAGGTAACTGAACAACTAACCATCTAACCAGCTACCTACCTAGCTAACTAACTAGCTCACTAACTAACTAACTAACTAACTAACTAACTAACTAACTAACTAACTAACTAACTAACTAACTAACTAGATAACTGAACAACTAACCAGCTAACTAACAAATTAACGAACTAACTAACCAGCTAACTAACTTACTACGTATCTAACTAAATAACAAACTAACGTACCAGCTAACTAAATAACTTGCTAACGAACTAGCTTCCAACTAACTAGCTAACGAACTAGCTAACTAAATAATTAGCTAAGTAACTAGTTAATTGCTGACCTAACCAACTAATTACCTAGCTAACTAACCGCCCACATAATTAACTACCTAGCTATCTAACTAACTAACCACCTAACTAACTAACCCGCTAACTAACTGACTAAATAAGCAGCTATCTAACTAACTAACCAACTAGCTATCTAGTAAGTTGGTTAGCTAGTTAGCCAGTTAGCTAAAGAAATAACTAGCTAACCAACTAACTAACTAACTAACTAACTGGCTAACTAAATAACTAACTAGCTAACCAACTAACTACCTAGCTAGCGAACTAGCTAACTAACTAGCTAACTGAATAGCCAGCTAGCTAACTAAATTACTATCTAGCTAACTATCAAACAAGCTAACTAACTAGCTAGCTAAAAGAACTAGATAACTAACTAGGCAACTAACTAACTAACGTACTAACTGTCTAGCTAACTAACTTGTCAACTGACTAGCTAACTAACTTGTCAACTGACTAGCTATCCAACTAAGCAGCTAGCTAACTAACTAACTAGACAAATAATTAACTACATAACTAGCCAACTAAATAACTAATATCTAGCTAACTAATAAGAAACTACATAGCTAATTAACTAGCTAACTGACTAAGTAATTAAGTGACTAACTAAGTAACTAACCAACCAGCTTACTAACTAACCAACTTGGTAGCTATCCAGCTAACTTATTAGCTAAGAAACCAATCAATTAACTAGCTAACTAACCATCTAGCTAACTAACTAACTAACTGACCAGCTAACTAGCTAGTTGAGTATCTAAGTATGTAACTAACTAACTAGCTAACTAACTAGCTAAGTAACGAACTAGCTAGCTAAATTTAGAGCTACCTAAGTAAATAACTATCATTCAAACTTTATAGCAAATGAGATGCATCGAATAAAAGGTACATTTTTTCATCCCCTTTAAACATAAAAATTACAAATCCAATTCCTTCTGCGCTTCTTAGGTTGGGTTAGTGCGTGCAAAATATAGAAACGACAGAAGTTTTTTTTTCTGGTCTGTGAAATCAAACTATAATTAAAAAGTATACGCAAATGACACTTTTTTCATGAAAAATATCATTCCAATGGGAGTTTTTAACCGATCTAAGCAGCTGATGTACCCATTTTTCAATCAATTGTAACTCACATTTAAGTATTTTATTGGGAATCATTTGGTCGTTAATGACAAGTGAAGAACCATGGAGTAAAGAATGGTAACTGACAGAAAAAGAAGAGTTCAGCCAAGAGTTCAACAAAGGCTTGAAAACACTCATGTCATATGATCGACTAATGCACTCAAGCAAAAGAGAGTTCCACAATCTAGCCGTCCAAGGAAAGAAACTGCGTTGCCGGATACATTGACAAAGAACAAGATAATCTAAAACCACTTCTCATTGCCTAATAAAGAAGATAATTGGCAGGATTCGGAACATTTTAAACTGAGTTGGAATGCTTAATTACTTTTTTATCCTCTTCGAGCCATGGGCAG
The DNA here is from genome assembly GCA_003991215.1 of Morbakka virulenta. Classification (NCBI taxonomy): domain Eukaryota; kingdom Metazoa; phylum Cnidaria; class Cubozoa; order Carybdeida; family Carukiidae; genus Morbakka; species Morbakka virulenta. The sequence goes on from RDPX01000301.1 coordinate 642,550, forward strand.
CTCATAAGGCTTGACATCGTCCTCCGCCATCTCTCTCTGTCTTTTGCTATGTTTCCAACTTTGCTCCATGTTTGCCATCCATCCCAGGTCATTTCTTTCTGCTTCCGCACTCCTCCGCCATATTGTTCGCAGTGTCCTCTCTTTCTTTTCCCCTCTGTGTTCATGTTAGGGGTACTCTGCAGCTATCATTTTGAGGCTTTCTCAGAGTATGTCCAATCCATCTCCATTTCCTGCACCTTATGATCTCTCCTACTGGACTGGTCTTCGTCCTAAGATAGAGCTCGTTGTTTGTGATTTTTGTGGGCCAGAAGATACAGAGAATCCTTTTCAGACATTTTCTCTGAAATATTTCCAATCTGGTGACACCATTTTCATTTAGTTTCCACATCTCTCCTCCATATATTAGCAGGGACATGACATTGCTGTTATATATGCTAGCATCTCTAGATGGTATTTCCTCATTTTCCGTGCTATTATTGTAGTTTTCCCGGTACCATACACGGTTCTTACATTCCAACATCCTACACGGTTCTTACATTCCAACATCCTACACGGATGTATCTTTTTTCTGTTAGTAGTGATCTTATGCATGTCATTCTCAGTTTGGAGACTTCCCGTAGGCTTTCACCTCCAGCCGTCATATGCGTGTTTTCCCATCTGAGGTCGTTATCTTCAGGGATTTAAACACTACGTTTGTGGTTGATTTTCGGTGATGTCGACACGTTGAAGAAAAATATCAAACTGTACCCAAAACACATAGAAGAGCCTTCCATCAAAAATTGTGTAAGCCCTCGATTTTTTGTATCATGCATATTAACTACTGTTCAGCAAATAACACTATTCTATAAACAGAGTATAAGGTGATTACCGTTTTACATTTTCCCAAAACTTGATGTTAGTTCTTGCACTTAATAACAGGTGAATATTGAATTTTCAACCACAAAAATGAAATCCAAATTTAAAAAATAATCACTTACTGTTCTGATATTTGTTCCAACCCTCGCATTAAACGGGCTGCTAAACCAAGTCGTCTGAATTCTGGTGCAACACTTACTGCTGTTACATGGCCGTGCCATTGCTTGTTTTGAACGGTACCTTCTGCTTTGCCCATGACTGAAAGAAACACGACGTACAAACTTAATTACTATCCAAATGAGAACTGGCGCATCAACAATAATAATATATAAAAAATAACAAAAAATAACAAACAAACAATACACTGCAGGTCTGTAACAATGGATGAGGAGTAGTAACAATAATGGCATCTTACGGGTACGTAAGCCTCTGGTTGGCGAAACAACAGTCAGAATGTGCCATTATTCTCACAACTAGGAGCCTCCGTCTTCTTCTTCTTCTTCTTGTTATTCTGCAGCTTTTCCCATTTTTATATGGAGTCACTGTTCCTCGAGAAGCTCTTCCATTCTTCCCATTCTTTTCATCTCCTACTTGGTGTTCATAGAGGTTCTTTTCCGCATATCCTCCTTTAGTCTGTCTTTCCATCTAAATTTAGGTCGCCCTCTTCTTCTTTGTCCTGGAATTTCTTCTATTTCTTCTACCTCATCTTTGAAGTTGATATCACTTAATACTCTTTGACAGAAGTTATCTCTCAAATCTGCATCCTTCATTTTCCACCACTTGATCTTCAGTAATGATCTTTCCTTATCTTTTCTTACCTTTTCTTGCTTTTTTGATGTTTATCTCTCCAACAACTGGATGGTGCTGTTTTGCTACTGCTTCTGCTTTGATGACTTTGCAGTTCTTAACTTCGCTAATTTGACCTCTTCTGTACAAAATATAATCAAGCTGGGTTTCATGAACTAGGAGCCTGTGTATTACACATTAAACATGTTGTGTAGGGTAAAATCTGACGTGCACTACCACCCACCCCAGTCGTCTTTCAGGACGCATCACATCGCTGACACGAGCTCGCCACTGGTTTTTGTTTTTCATTGCCACTCTCAGTTCTTCTACTGTTGCTATTCCAGTATCCTGTAGCAGATTATCCACATACGTCAACTTTCTTCTTCCTCGACTTAGTTGCCCTTGAGTTGGTTGTCAGAGAACTAGATTCACAGTAGCCTCCTCTGCATGTTCGACACAATGACCAGAAAGGCGAATCCTACTTTGCCTGACTTTACTTGAAAGTTTTGGAACATAGCCATACAACTAAGAATTATTCATGTGTGCGTGCCATGGAACATTTTTGACCATCCTGAGCATCGTGGTATAACATCCATCAAGTTGCTTCATCATTATCTTATTCAGTGTCCATGTATCTGACCCATACAGGAATACTGTTGCCGTAAATAGTCGTATTTTCACGACGAGACGTGACGTGCAGATTGATCTGCTGATTGGCAAGGATGTATCTGGAATGTTCTACATTAGCAATTTGGAATTGCCTTTTTTTCTGTCTACAGCTACATATAGAAATATTTTTTACCAATTGTATCTACACGACACCTAGACATTAGCAATATTTCAATATTGAATTGTACGACCTGTTAAACTATAAACAAACAAAAAAATACAAACAAAGGTAAATAAGCAAAAATAAATAAGTGGGTCGTTCCATGCTAAATCAACAGGCCAATGTTAAATTAAAAACAATAATAGATTGTTTACTAATTTCAGAAGGATCTTTCAGTCTTTATCTATCTCTCTTACAAACTTCCATATTATTCATTTTTGCTGAGGATAGAGGGCAAAAAACTCAAACAAGAGTCAAGATGACTAGTCAGTAGTTCATCATAACTCAACTGATATTTCTCTTGCATCTCAGCTCAATTTATACAATCACATGTTTACAAGTATCAACAAACTATCCCACACAAACATTCCCACACAGATCAAAACACTAAAATTGCCCACTCTCTATAATAACCAGTCTCACAGTCTTAATTACATTCATGATTCAACTTGCAGTCTAATATCCACTGTGTCCTTCAGAACATTATTATTATTATTAAGTGATCTTATATTGGTGATTAAGTAGTAATTCTTACTACTACTTATCACTCAATACAGCTTGAAAACAGTTTTAAAGACAGGTTCAAAAGCTTTCCACGAAGACTCTATGGCCAGTTCTGCACGGGTAATCTTGTGTCTGTTGCAGGAATGCCTAGCGTGGTAGAAATGACAGCTATGTCACAGCCTCCAGATCGTAATATTTCTGTTAAAAAAATGGGGGCAGCATCGTTTGAACTAAGTTACTCTTGAACTCTTAAAGTCTATAACGTTCAGAATTTTCAACTCAGAAAAAGCTTTCAATTCATGACATGATAAAGCTCTTACATCTATGGCTTCTTCTGAGTCCATAAAGTTCAGAATTTTCAGCTCAGAAAAAGCTTACAACTCATGACATGATAAAGCTCTTACAT
>RDPX01000301.1:726827-738408 GCA_003991215.1 Morbakka virulenta
CTACTACTACTACTACTACTATTACTACTGCTACTACTACTATTACTACTACCACTACTATTACTACTATTACTACTACTACTACTACTACTATTACTACCACTACTATTACTACTGCTACTACTACTTTTACTACAACTCAAATTCAAATATCAAATCCTTATTACTTTTAAAAAAAGAAATTTGGATTGTGATTTAGCTTGACTGCAGCTTGCAACAGTAAGAAAGAAACAGATACAACTGAATGTACAAGATGGGAAGATCCGATGTTTTTGCTGTGTCAGGTGACTTGATCCTGGTGTCATTAACCATTTATATACTTGCAGCTGTGGAATACCACATAATTACCATGTGTATACAAAACACATGATGAAGCACAGCCTTTGGAAACAGTGCCCTTAAAACTGGTAAGACCTATTCAAGAAAAGATACTACACATAAATAATAATATTAACTATACCTGAACAACAGGTTTCTTTGAAAATGCCTTGACTGACATCCGTAGTTCCATATCCACCTGCGTGGATGCTAAAAAAAATTGTGTATCTCCACATTACAAAATGAATACTATTTCATACTTATTTGCAACTGGCTGGGTCACACCTGTTTTAGTGCATACTGCCACTCCATTTAATACTACTGCCACAGGCCTTGTTTAGTCAGCTCATTAATGGCCTGTGTTTAGGTGATGGCTTCACAGACTTATTTCTAATTTTTTGAAAATTTTAACCAAATGAATGACACAGGTTTCACAATCTTCAGCTGTATACAGCTGAAGATTGTGAAACCTCTGATGTTCTTCAAGAGATTTCTTACCTGGTTAACCTGTCACAGGACTGCTTCATTTGTTGTCTTGGTGCTCTGTGATACTCACTGCACTCTTCTGCACACCCACATTTCAAACACATTGATCTTTTTTGCTATTGTTGGACTTCATCATTTATGCTTCACAATTGTAGGTGAATACTGAAGCATATGCACTTTATTAAAAAGAAGAGATTACAAATGTTCATCAATTCTATGAGAAAATCCGCCTTTCATGCCGTAGCTTATATGGACTGATACATTACAATTACCCTGCTTTCACTGACCATGCTTCTGCTCCATATAACAAAAGGAAAATAAATAAAAACAATTTTTTTCTTTTCTGTAATTCTATGTCTGTTTTTTATACTATTTAACAACCATACAACCATCCTTTTAAGTCAATATTGATGATCAGATGTCCTACAGTATTTCAAAGTGCTTGATAGTGTTCACAATAATGGATTGTAAAAGCACTTGAACTTTAAAAGATTTTTTCTAAAATAATTAACTTTCTAATGCGGTATAAATAAGTAAAAAACTAAATTACAGCTCAAACATAGTGGCAAATCACCTAACTCTAGTAATTTGAATTAAAAATAGGCAGAATCTTTTAAAGTCTCTTTATCACCAATTCTCTTTTGCCTTGGCCTTAAATGCAGAGTTTGTTAAATGAAAGAAGAAAGTTAAGAAAGTTAAGAAAGTTAAGAAAGTCAACAGCAATGGAATTTCAATCTTAATCTGAATAAAAATTTAATGATTTGTAACAAGCAGTTTTTATTTTGTTAAGGTACAAACTTGTTTTTTCACTTTCTTTCATTATGTAGTTAAAATAATGATCATGAAAGTAATATTGATAGATAAAATGCTAATAGGGAGGTGTTATCCAATGATAAGAACCTATGGAAAGAATGATACAGTTGAAAATGACCTAGTAAAGAATGTGGTGCCTGTAGCTCAGATAGTGAAGCATGTGCCATGATAGTCATAGGCATTTACTCAAACACAAATTACTACTTTACTTACTTTACTTTATCTGTTTAACATCTGTTCCCTTGTAGGGTTTGATGGTTTATGGGACTCTTCCACCTCCCTCTATCTTATACATCATTCTCACCTGCACTGATGAACCTCATATCCTCTCTCACTGTTGCCATCTAACTCTTCTTTGGCCTTCCAGGTGGTTACCTCCCCTCCACATTCAAGTTTAATACCCTACCAAGACACTTGTTTGCTTATCTCCTCCTCATGTGCCCATACCACTGCAACTTTCTCCTGCTCAGTATCATCTCCAGAGGTTCCACACCACATCTACTTTCCACTTCTTCACTTCTGATTTGTATCGCAAACAATCACCAGTCACAACCTGTCAACACTGCCTTCAGTCACTCCATCACTGGCCAAACACATATTACTAGGTCTTTTTTATTAATTTCATATCAAGGTCAACTAGATTTAATTCAAAACGTGAAATACTCAAAGGTACACTACCTTTAGTACCTAACATTAGTCAAATAGTCTCTTTAACCAAAAGTCATAGAGCATTTTCACCAGTGGGTAAAGTACAATGTTGACTAATAATCATGCTCTAAATGCCTGTTGATAAGTACTTGCTTTCATCATACTTTTTAACTATAGAAATTAATTACATTTTGTTGGGATTTCCTGGGGGGGGGTCATAATGTTATAATTTTCATGAATAATAGTAGCATTTCCTGAGGGGTGCAAAGTGGGAGTCTCTTTATGGTTGACTGTTCTTCTACCACTAAGCCACTAACAAGCTGCAAATAAAATAGAATCAATAATAACAAAACCAATACCTGTTGAACTGGTTGATACCTCATATACCAATAGCTGACCTTTGTTTGTTCCAATCAACAAAATTTCTCCTGCAGGGCAAAAGTAGTTTTCATTACATTCCTAATAATTAACTGTTATTATTTAAGTACTAATTTATCAATAAGTTGAATCTTACTCATAGTAAATAGGATAAATCAATAGGGGGGGGGGAAGATCTACATACCATATGCCAAACCAATTATGTAGTTGGGTACCTGGGGTCACCAAACTTATTCAAACAAATAGGGTCTGCTCTGTCCATCTGTAACAATCCACAAATCTATTTGTATTTCAAATTATCAGTAACTGCAATTTTGGGGGGGAGGTTAACGTCATTTTCCCTCAGTAATTGGGGCTGAGACGGTGCCCTTCAGAGGGACTTAGATTTGGCAGTGAGGAATTTCTTGGCCTGATGCCTTTCCTGACAAGAAACCAGTCACTGCAATACGGCACAGAAATTCAGTTTTAACTCCACAGTGCTTGTTGAATGTATTATTTGTTATTTTTTGTATTTAGAAAACTTTCCAGCTTGAAAATACCTAGATAACACCAATGGCCATCTCTGTATAATTATTTATATATCAGGCCAATAGACTGAATGGTACCAGTAATATGATGGCACATTTCCATCATTAAACGATAAAATTAGTAACATATACAAAATCTACACTGATAAAACACTTAACTTCAGGTTAAATTACACAAAACCATTTAGTTTTCAAACAAAGTGTAACTGCAAGCCAAAAATCTCTTGTTGACCGAGCTCAATTTATTCTGCATCTTCATTAAGCAACCCTAGTCAAATATCACTTTATTCCAACAATAATCCACTAGTAAAAAAACCTAATAGTTCCACATGCCTTCTAAAAGCACCTTCTCTTAGTTCTAACCTAACTAAATAGTTTTAAATCAAAATCTCATGAAATAAATAACAAGAATAAGAAGGCAAGATAAAAAGACAATCACGTTCACACTACCTGCAGAAGCAATCGATTCGATTTGCAAAGGAAGCCTTTCCAGAATGCTAAGGCATTCAAATGCATCATGCATTGTTGACGTTTAATAAGCTTCAAGCTGGCTTCACCATATATTTCTCTGATGAATCAATTCCTCACATGACTCCACTTTCATAAAGATACCAACCTTTTAATAATAATTGGCGACATTAGCCATTCCCCTCTCTGTTGACAATTTTTGAGCTGGAGGACTGGACTCCACTTTATTGTTTATTACCCAGGATTTCATTCTGGGAATTTGTCACGGATTTTGTTGTGCCTGCAGACACGCTATGTTGATGAAATCTCTCAGCTATGTGACGGAATATCTATTCCAGAACTATATCGAATGGTGCAAAGTCGGTCTGGTTGGCGAAGTTTTTGTGGAGGGCCCCACGGCAGATCTTGAGATGATATTTCAGTTTAATGATTATGATGATGTCATCATCATGTTCGATCTTCGTATCGAAGGTTGGCTACCATGGTTCTCCATCTTATTCGATTCTCCGCTGCTCTCTTCGCTTCCTCGTACGTCCTTGTTGCACTCCACTCTTTGATGTCATCAGTCCACTTCCTACGTTGTCGTCCTCTTGATCTTTTTCCTTCTATTGCGCCCTCTGAGATGACATTGGGTAGTTTACTTCCACTGCCACGGAGTAAATGGCCAGCGTATCCCATTTTCCTTTTCATGAGGTCCTTCACCAACTTTGTTTTCACATTAGCTCTATGTAATTCCTCAGTGTTGGGTACTTTATCTTTCCAACTGATTTTTAACATTCTTCTCAGGCACCATATTTCAAGAGACTGTAGCTTCTTCTTATTACTGTTTGTAAATTGCCAGGCTTCACAACTATAAGCAACAACTGAGAAGACGTAGCATCGTAGTAACCTTATTTTCAGATGCATGCTGAGGTTACGTCTGAGAGATGATGATGTAGTTGCAGAAATCTGGGGAATCTTGTCAGTAACCTGGTGGAACTGTCAAGCACCAGAAGAAGTCAGAAACTCCAGCCCAGCTGGAGTTTCTGACCCAGTTGGCGGATAAGGGAGTGCCCCATAATTGGGTAGCTGTGAATATTCAATAAGCAGCGCCGGACCAATTCATGGGACGTCCTTTGGCAAGGCCGAGTACCCATAGGCCACCCTACTAGGGTCACAGGGAAACCGTGGAGAGCAGCAGGGTGGATGTGGATATCAAGGAAGAATAGGAACTACCTGTCAAGGGTGATACCTACAAGACGTTGAACACAACTTCAAGGTCACCCAGCTCAGTTAGGTAGCCACTGCTCATACCTGAGATGGATCATCACGTCAAAGTTCAGCGAAAAAGAGTGATCCAATCCGGCGTCCTGACAAGGCTTGCCTTCTCCGGAACCCACATCTTCACATCTCAATATGCCTTACAAAACCAGAAAGAATTAAAACTGGATCGCTCAACGCCCAGGATAATAAGGACCGCGTGTCTGCTAAAGGTATTCCGACAGACATGATAAGTCAGCTGGACTCCAATACCAAAAACGACCCCCATCTCATTATTGGTGCCAAAATTAGAATAATGTCACTCAACATTGAGGGGATATCAATGGCCAAATCTGAATACCTAACACACCTTCTAAAGAACCACGATGTGGATGTTGTCTTCCTCCAAGAGACCTTTAGCAAAGGCAGAAAAGCCTTTGCTAAAGATATTGATAAGACATGTAAAAGAATTGCACCATAAATCGAAAACGTAAATAGATTCAACAAACTATTTCTTAAGTCCTCAAAGAAACACATCCCCAGAGGATTCCAAAAACATTATATCCCATGTTGGACCAAGCGGATTGAAGAGCTACTGAGAGCATATGAAGAAAGAAATGACGAAAACATTGCAGAAGAACTCCTGGAATCCCTGCATGAAAATCGAAGAAAGAGATGGATTGAAGTGGTTGAAAATCTGGATCTCACACACTGAAGCCGACACGCATGGCAAACAATAAAAAAGCTCAACCCAGAACCCCGCCAGACCAAAACTTTACCACAAATAGGAGCAGACAAAATAGCCAAAGAAATTAAACAAAGAAGCCAGCACATACCAAACCACCAATTTGAGAAGACAATAAGAAAAGAATACAAAAGGATCTTCAACGCGTTACCAAAAAAAAGTTCGTTCCTCTCCATCCCAGTCACCCAGGAGGAAACGAAAGGAGCACTAAAGAATGTAAAAAATGGAAAAGCAGCTGCCATGGATGGTATACATCCAGATATTTTCACCCATCTCGGACTAAAAGCGATCAACTGTTTAGCAAATACCATGTCTGGCATAATAGAAAAGGGCACGTATCCACAACAATGGAAACATGCGACCGTCATTGCCATCCTCAAGCCCGGAAAACCAGCTACAGAACCAGCTATCGACCAATATCACTTCTTTGTTGCCAATATAAGTTACTCAAAAGGATCATTCTTACAAGAACCACCCCACACATAGACAATCATGTGTCACTTCATCAAGCAAGCTCCAGACTACACAAAGCCCTACAGAACAGGTTCTGGCACTGACATCATTCATTGAATCTGGATTCGAAAAAAAGTTAAAGACAGGTGCAGTCTTCATAGACCTCTCAGCAGCTTACGACACTGTGGAGACAAAAGCATTTTTTTAACGTCATTTTCCACCAGCGATTAGAGCTCAGACGGTGTCTTTCACAGGGATTTGGCAGTGAGGAATTTATTGGCCGAATGCCCTTCCTGACGCCAACCAATGGCTTTTTCTTTTGTGAATTTCCAAAGTCGCCCGCTCGGGGAATCGAACCCGGAATTCTTGATTATGGTGCAATTGCACTAGCCGTTAAGCCACGGCTCCTTTAAACAAAAGCATAATAAAGGAAAATAAAAAAGGAATCGAAATTTTGTGTTTCTCTGTACTTCAGGTAATTCTGCTACCCAAATTTTTATCAATCTGGAAATCTATACATTTCCCGTTCCCGTTTCCTACACCAATACTTTGTTTAAATGAAAGATACGTCAAAAATACATTTAAAAACTTATCCATTCTTAGTAATGTGTTTTAAAAAATTGGTTTTTAACAAGTTCATCTTACTCAAATTCTCCAGATCATCGGTTAATCCTGCATTTTTTCCAGATAACTTTCCTACTGCTCAGTATATGACGATTTTTCTACTCTGAACAGTCGTGATTTTGCTTGGGCTGAAAAACTGAGATAGTGATTGGCATAACTATTTTACAATTTCCTTTTTCTTATTATAAAAAATTGAAAGGCGTTGCCTTAGATTTTGGTCTGGAATACGTCAAGGGTGTGCGATGGTTAACAGAGAAAATTACAAAAAAACCATAATAGCAAGTTGAGTATAAAATGAAATCTCGTACATCATTGCTGGAAATATTCTCTGGGTTAATACAGTATATGTTTGAAGAACGAGCCTTGGATTACACAACCATTGGAAGCTTGAGGTTGCAAGTGAACCTCATACAGTACAACATCTGGGTTAACTGTCCTTAGGAACATGCTGAAGTTTTTTATTTCTTGCAAGTAAACTTAGTTTTATTTCACTTTTCTTGTAGGTAACACTCACGTTTCTTACATAATGCAATAAATAAATGTATAATTTTTCAGAAAACATTTGAAAAACCTTCAGAATACTAACAGACTTGGGGCTCGACGAAAAAAAACTTCGGCGTGACATTGAGTGTGTGAAAGACATCGACAGTAGACTACCCGTTATTCCCTTGCTGTTTTAAAAAAATTCCACAAAATTCACCTTGTATTGCATGGATTCTTCTTAGGCATATTTGTTTACCCTTATCCTTACAATATAGTTTGTTTGTTGTCGAATGTCATCTTAATGGGGCTTTTTTCATTTCTTTTTCAATGCTCAAAAAGCATGCAAGATATAAAGCTACTATATTTATGGAAGTGTGAAAAATGAGGAGAGATGAAATGCGCGAAAGGCTTTTGAGAATAAGTAAACATTCTAAGTGAATGACTGGTTCGCAAGATAGAGCAAGTACAAATCCATTCAACAAGCTAGAATTTAAACAGTCGCGCAAAGCACTTGTAACAGAAAATAGTGAATAAATAACTACACAATTGCATATTTAGCAATCTAGTCGTAGCTAATACACACGACTTAAATAAAACCACCAAATTACATTTGGCTTCATGAAACCCTTACACTAAATAACCGAACGAACAGCTACATTAAATCCCCTATAACAATATTACCACTCAAATTAACTAAAAATACATGTAATTTACAACAGGGAGCTCAAACCTTACCTGTACCACGTACTGGCTTAGTACTAAAGTTCAGAGGAAAAACTGATGGGTTGTGAGCACTGTGCGGTGCTAGGGGTAACATATTTGCATATTATTTAAGCCAAACGCATTTTAACACTTAAGTAGTCTGGATACGAAACTCATAATGAATAATTTCATCATATGGTCGGTTAAACATGAAACGAGTAAAAACATGTCATTGCAAACTCTCTTCACTAATGGTATCGCTGGAAGAGGAAACAGAATTTTGGATGAATGAGAGTGCTAGCATCACTGGAAATCTTACATAAAGCAAAGGAGGATACATTTTCTCCTTTCAGAGTTCGAATTCAAACGATTCTAAGCTGGTTTATCACCTATGCACGATGCAATGGAGGTTGGGAACTCATTGTGCTGACTTTTCAATGATCGTACATTGAGTTGTCATGTTGCTATTAAATTAGTTGTAGGAATTAAACCTCTCCCCTACTGATGGGAAACCGACTTTTGACAGGCCAACATGTCAACTTATGGACAGGTAGGGGCTGTAACGACTGCATAAATGAGATGCTCTGTGTTTAAAGGTAGATTGGTAGATGGTCCCAGCTTTAAAGATGCCTTAAGGAAGCCGTTTCTGTAGATACGCCGCCATGCACAGCAGGGTTTCTGGATGACGACGACGAAGGCGAAAAATTGTTGTGGACAATTTTGTGTATTTAGGGGGTAGTATATGTTCAGGTGGTGGGTGTGAGCTGGAAACAGTTATAACAGCTTGTTTTGGTTGGGGAAAATCCAGGGAACTTCTGCCATTACAGAGCAGTAAATCCATTTCTCTTATACAAGGTAAACTGTACAGCAGTTGTGTACGAAGCAGATTAATTTATGGTTTAGAAGGCTGGGTTATTTGCCGAGAAAACTCCAAACGACTGCTGTAAAACAAAGGAGCCATGCTTTAGTTGATATGGCATGTGACACGAGAAAAAAGGGTCACCACCTCTGAACTTCAGCAGACGCTTCATCTTTGACCACGTGACAACATCCTTAGATGCAATCGGTTGCGGTTGCATGGTAACCTGCAAAGAGCACTCCTTAATTAACAGGTGCACTCCTCTTGTCATCCAAGGACAGAAGACTAAAGGGATACGAAGGAAATCCTGACAATAAACAGTCTGTGGAGACACACAGAAGTGGACGATGAGGGAGACAGCGTCCAGTAGCACACCATGCTGAGAACTGTAAGTCATACATAGCATAGGCCTTACGTCCCAAATGGTTAAGTAAGTAACCAGTGGCTTTTGTAGCCGGTCTTGGTTTCCGACTTCATGTGTCCGACCTTACGCTGAAGTAGCAAGTTTGTTATAGGTCAGTATCAGTACGTGGAGCTGTGGTTGGGTACCACTGGTTAAAACTACTAAAACTACCACACTAAAGAAACATTAATTAATATTCAGCACAAAAAGTATTCCTTTTAACAAGCATGGACATACCTAAATAAAAACTACTTCTAAACGTCCTATGAATTCATCTTAAAATGTCAATACCTTTCTTTTTAAAAGTGCCCTAAATGCAAAGGAAACCTTTTGTTTTAAATAAGTAGCTTACCATATTACATAATAAACTAAAATCAAATGAAAAATTTCACTTCATCTTCTGATAACTTTTACACATAATAAGGTTCATATTTGAAAAAAGCTGTTACCTAACACACCTTCTAAAGAACCACGATGTGGATGTTGTTCTCCTCCAAGAGACCCACCTAAGCGACAATGCTGCACCATCAAGATACTCTATCAATGGCTATTCTGTCATTAACAGACTGAATCATGAAAAATATGACACCATAATCTATGCAAGAGCAACAGACCTAGTCACAGATAAAGGATGACATACAGAGGAAAATGGCACTCAAAGATCAACCATTCAACTTGGTGACAATAAAATAACCAACATCTACAAACCGCTCAATCAAAATTGGCTCTCACCACCCCAAGAAGAAGCAAACCACTCCTCCATCTTCACTGGAGATTTCAACACTCAGTCGATCTGTTTGAACGCGGCAGCAAACAAAAGCACTTAGCCGATATGTTTTAAAATGGTAGTAAATAAAAACACATATTCGATCTGCTTGAACATGGTAGCCAAGTAATCTGGTCTGACTGGCTTTAACCCTCCCTTCACAATGTTTATTCAGAACCTTTTCACAAAGAAACCCTCTAAGAAATACTTAAACATAAATATCAACCTAAGTAAAAGAGGTGTTAGGTCATGAAAACACGTTTCTATACAATAACCAAACGATTAAATGAAAACAAAATAACTTCTCACAATCACTTGTAGAAAAGTAAGATGAGGAGAAGTGGCTAAATGGTTAGTGCAACTGCACCGTAACCAAGACGTTCCGGGCTCCATTCGATTCGAAAAAAAACGTTTAAACCAAAACCAAACTTGTACAAAAGTAAGATAACATTTAGCATTCAGTTAAATCTGTTGTATTTCCTATCCTAAAAGTCTAAAGGTATATTCTAAGAAAAGCAAAAACGCGCGGTAAGGTCTTGGATGACGGGAACATCCAAAAGGTCTTTTATTGAAAATCAGGTATGGTTCAAGACTATCGCAACTGCATTGTTACCGTGAAACATATACGCCTAATATACGATCACTATACTGTACATCTATTTGGGCAATGAAAATATAGTAATGAATTTTATGAGCGACATCGCATCCGGTTTAGTAAATGAAGTGGTTGGTCACAAAAAAATTCTTTTCGAACAGCGCAGGTGGGATTTCTCTCATCGTAGTATTACGAAAAATTACCAAATACAGCAAATAAGGATGTTGCTTCAGATCAACACCAATGCGAATCTCCCAAAAGCATATAATAGGATTCTTTACTGAATAGAGACACCAGGGCTCGGTTCAGAGCAATACTAATTGGGCAAGTTTACAGAAATTGTGGAAATACCATTACAAAGTTGGTGTTGGAAATCCTACAGTGCAATAACCAACAAGATTTCTATTTATACAATTGTAATGAAACTGTTCGTAAAATAGCTAGGGAATTCTTTTCTAAAGAGCGGTATCTTAGCTCCTCAGCAAAAACTGAACAGGACTAGCCCGACGAAGTAATTGCCCTCAGATAAAAATTCTGGTCACTCGTCACAAAATAACAGTTTTTCGAAGTTAAAATTGGTGAGATATAACCAAAAAATACTTTCAATTTAGAATTCAAAATTCCTTTATTTAAATATCCAAATACGAAACCTATTTTACGCAATTTCGTAAATTAATCTGTATCAATTAAAAAAAACATAACTAAAAAGGTTCAGCGATCAATTCCACTGGAAACAGCATAACAAAGAGTGACCTGGAAGAAAAGAAATACTGAAATAACCAAAATAATATCAACGAAATATATTATACATAATACATACTAATACATAATATCAACAAGAGATACTTCTCCCAACGTCAGCCTGACGATGGAAGACGTATCTCTCGAAACGTAGCTCGGTAAAAGCTTACGACTAAAGACATGATAAAGCTCTTACATCTATTGCTTCTTCTGAGTCCATAAAGTTCAGAATTTTCAGCTCACAAAAAGCTTACGACTAAAGACATGATAAAGCTCTTACATCTATGGCTTCTTCTGAGTCCATAAAGTTCAGAATTTTCAGCTCACAAAAAG
>RDPX01000301.1:748239-772132 GCA_003991215.1 Morbakka virulenta
AAAATAATAATAATAATAATAATAATAATAGTAATAATAATAATATGCCTGTCAGCATAGAACTCGGCAATAAAAACAGGCAGACACAAAATGTGAAAAAGATGATAATAATAAAATAATAATAATTACACACATTTCTGTTTAACGGGCGGGAGTAGTGGGGGAGCATCATATCTAGGTGTCGTGAGCATGGATCTCAAGTCCTAAAGAGCTGAGTACCGAGTTCTTACCTTGTTACTTGGTCCTAAGGTCCTGGGTGAAGCCTCACTACGGAGACCGTTTTAAGCAGAATGGGTCACCTAAACTAGGAAACCTAAACAGGCCCCACCTGCAAGGTAATGTGCTGTTTTAATTAACATCAATATCGCACACACTTGGGTGTGATGCATGCACCCAGCTTATGGGTTTGCTGGGGTTTCTACCCCTGAGTCCCCCGTGGGCTCGTACTGCTCCACCACTCAATAACAATAATATTAAAATTACTACTACTACTACTAATAATAATAATAATAATAATAATAATAATGATCATCATCATCATCATCATATTTGTTCCCGACTATTGACATAAAACTGCATCCGGTTGTGGAGTTTTGGCATGGGCAAGCGAGGTTACCCTTTGCCAAGGTGTAGCACCTGTTAGTCTACCCCTTGACCATGGTTTACCAGGTTGGGATCTGGCGGGGTTAAGTCTGTCTCATTTGGAGGAGAGACTCTGCAGCCTTGGTTGCCAGCTCTCTTAGTGATGGAATCATAATAAAAACAACAGAAAAGGAATAACTCTTTATCAACCAACTAATTATTATAATGTAATAAATAATCAATGTCAACCGGAACAAGGGGCTATGCCCCCTACAGGACGTGAGGTGTCCGAGCCCAATGACACAGAACATTTTGATGGCACTTCTACTGTTGGGGTGTTAAAGTCATGAAGTAGCAAGAAGAACATCTACTACCGTAGGAAACCTAATTTGACAGATGAATCGTGTGGGCGTACTCGTTGGGGCAGAGATATTATTATATGTCCTAAACTACTGGCCTAAAAGAAATTTGAAATGAACGTGACATGTTTGAGACCAAAAAAGAAATTAATTCAGGGGCAGGTTAAAAAATAAAGAACAGCAGCTGGTTCTCTTATGCTGAATTAAAGCATGGTGAAAGGATTACAACCTGTTTCAAGGAGGCATTACAACGGAAATATTGGCTTAACAAAAAGAATTATGAGACTCCTTGAGGAATTCAAACAAATAATCAAAGGAATGTCAGCCGAAAAAAACAAATCAGAAACAAAACGGGTTTCGACTGAGCAGGCCATTCATGACTGACCAGAGTGGACTGTAAAAAAATCCCCTATGAAATTGTAAATCTGACACCAGATATAGGCAAGGCAAGTAGGATCTGGGATAACATTTGGAACAGAAAGAAAAGTCATAATGCAGTTTCAGAGTGACAGCATCAAATTAAAACTGAGAAGGTGAACATTGAGAAACAAGGGTGTCAAGTTATTTTCGGAAAAGGCTAACTGGAAATGACCAAGGCGAGACCTTGTTCAGGGATTCTGGCAAACGAATTTCAGAGACGTACATATTAGAAGTAGTAGGCGACTGAATGAATACCTACAGCGAGGAAGGTTCTACCGTGGATGACGAATAGGCGAGCAATACTGAATAACAAAAGGAAAGGGAATCTTGCTAGCCAATACAACCTGATACTTACTTATTACACAAACAAATGTGATTTTCTGAATTATTGTTTACTTCTATATCAAGTAATTAAGCTGCCTGTCTTCCGTATCTCACTTTTTTCCAATCTGCAACTCTGTAAACCATATATTATATCCCTTTTCAATCATAACGTACTCTGAAGTAAGTGCAGGGCTGGAAATGGGAGAGGTTGTTCATGGACTCATCTTACATCTTACATACAGCTACTGGGGAAAAATGATTTTAACATCATTTTTCCCCAGTAGCTGTGCCCTTCACAGGGACTTTGTTTTGCCAGTGAGGATTTTTTTTTGGCCGGATACCCTTCCTGACACCAACCAACGGCTTTTTCTTTGTAAAGTTCCAAATTCTCCTTACCCGCTCAGAGGACTTTGTTTTGGCATAAGGAATTTTTGGCCGGATACCCTTCCTGACACCAACGAATGGCTTTTTCTTTTTGTAAAGTTCCAAATTCTTTTCGCCAGCTTGGGGAATAGAACCTAAAACCTAATTATTTTTCAAACTAAATATCCTTGTAAATATTTACGTAAAAAATATAAACAATGAACTGTGTTGGGTCTGCTTTATACAATAACTCAAAATGAAAACTCCACTGGGCTAGAGAAAAAAACACCTCTCATGGTAGGTAACATCTGTGTCAATATTAATCTCGGAAGTAAACATATATACCCTGGTAATAATAAGGAAAATGTCAACAAAATAAAGCTGAAAAAACAAAAACAATGCTTACTTTCGTTCTCTTGGCCAAGAATAAACTGCACCTTGTACACCAACATATCTCCAAACTACCACTAATGTTGTTAACACATCAAGCACTGCGTCAGTCTAAAAGTGAAAAAAAGATCAAACTATAATTATCAAACACTTTAATGTTGTACACAAATAATTCTAATTGGTAAGCCATTTAATTTTGGTAGGTATATTTTACAAAACGTGATCAACTTCCAAGATCTTAAAAAATAAAATTTCTCTGTTTTAATTGTCATGAGTCAGTTCCTTTTTCACAACCATAAAAATAAGGTGGGGCTAACAACTAAATACTGATGTATACTTTGTATTTTAGATAAGAAATAACATTGGGCAGGTAATGTTGGTTTACTCAAGTCTATATCACCTTAACTACAGTAAAAATTGATCAATGGTAATTACTTATAGCATTGATTAATGCCAACTAGGTACGAACATGATGAAATAAAAAGTAAAGTAGCAAATATCATGTCATATGCCATAGTAATATGCCATAGTAGCATATATTAGGTCATATGCCATAGTAGCATATATTATGTCATATACCAGAGCAACATATATTAGGTCATATGCCATAGTAGCATATATTAGGTCATATGTCATAGTAGCATATATTAGGTCACATGCCATAGTAAGTTTAATACTCTTTATGGTTGGATAATAATGATTACAAGATCAAGAAAAGATAAAGTGTGTACCTTAGAAAGGTATTTCAAGGATTTATATTTGAATTCTGGCGGATTTTTATGCAAATATTGATACAAGTTAATTATGCACTTGTAAACAAAAAAATTAATAAAATGAATAATAAATTAAGCAAAACTACAAAAATACAACAACCTATTGTTAGGGGTATCAAAGGTCATTTAAAAAACATACATAGCTATTACATAAACAATCATCAAATACATTAAAAGAAAAATAAATATAGTGACTAATAGTTCCATAATGGCTTGATGGATAGTGGTGATCGATTGATGATTGATTGGTAGTGATGAAATGGGTTATAACCTAATTTATGCACATACAGTATTTTCTACTGGGTAGAGTGACTTGTGCCTCCCAAAGTCCAACCCTACATCCCCATCATAGGAGGTGGAATCAGGTAATGCTGGCTGGCAGGACTCTGGTGAAGCTGGTGGGCTAATCCCCCATCAGTGGATAAAACAGATTACAGAAATGCAAACAATGAACAACACTACCAGCAACCGTCATCGAGGAGCTCCTCCAAGAGGAAATATGATCAGCTACTGAAAGCCTTAGGGAAGCTAGAAGATGGAATCTCCTTTCCACAAGGAAGCCAATCAGCTTCGAGAAATGGAATGTGTAAACTTTGTACGAAGGAGGAAAGAGTTGGGAAGTAGCAAAGGAGATGAGAAGCTATAAATTGCAAGTGCTAGGTCTCTAGAACAGGAGATGAAAGACAGCGGACATAGTTGGCACACCATCATGACTGTAGCCCAGGGCAGACATAGATGGAGGGAGATTGTTAGCGACCTATGCACCATGCTGGAGTGAACAGGCTTAAGTCAAGTTAAGTCAGAGTGACTTATGATAGTCTGCTATTTAAAACAGCTGCAATCCAATGGATTATAAACATGAATTTGTTTTAATTGGGTTTCTTTATGTACAGGTAATCTAAAATATCTAAAATCAGAGTCCCATACAACATCTGTAATTCTAATCAAGTCATTGTATCACTTGAAAAAATTATGAAAAAAAAGAGTGATTTTAAACACCTTTACCAACTCAGTGTGTGAATAAATTAGTAAAATATTATTTTAAACAATAAACTGTTTTCGTATACCGCAAATCCAAGTGCTGCTGGGCTTCTCCATTTTATGGCCAGAGCTAAAAAATATGCAAAGAAAAAGTAAAATAAGACATTTGTATTATTAAATCAAAAAATTTTCTTTTGGTTCTCTTTATAAATAGTGGCCAAAACAACATTTTGATCAATGTGGTATTCTTTCAGTAGACAACAAAACCAAAAAATATATATATGAAATCAAGAAACATACTTCAAATTCAAACCTTATAAAAAATAACCAACAAACTATTACTCTGGGTACCATTCCAAGAAAAACAAGTCTTTGAAAGACCTGGACCTGCCTCCATTGGTAAACTGAAACCAGCATGGAAACTGTTAACTGCTAGGGGTGACCATTATGTTTGAAGAACTCTTTGTGGATACAAAACTGGAGTCATTCCATTGATGAGTACGACCAAATGGAAAAGCAATAGCACATTCTCAAAAATTTTAAAGGGTGTATTCTATTATTGTGTATTGTATTGTGTAGATGAGCCATGGCTTAATGGTTAGTGCAACTGCACAGTAACCAAGAGTTCCGGGTTCAATTCCCCAAGCTGTCGAGGAGAATTTGGAACTTGGCAAATAAAAAAAAGCCATTGGTTCGCATCAGGAAGGGCATCCTGCCGAGAAATTCCTCACTGCCAAATCAAAGTCCCTCTGAAGGGCACCGTCTGAGTCCCAATTGCTGGGGGAAAATGATGTTAAAACTAAATGTTCCTTTTTCTATTTAGGACACATGCATCATTGAATATCCTACCACAGAAAATATTTAGTCTGAATCTTTACATCACATAATATTCCTATATATTTTTTTATTCTGCATGTTCATCAGCCCAGCTAGGAAATCATCTATCAGAATCAAGCACCAATTTCAATTAAAACAAAAGTACATTGCTAACAAAAAAAAGAAGTTTGACAGACCTAATCCAGCAATTCCTAAAATAATTTCTGTGAAAACAGAAGCTCCTGATATGCATAAGGCTGCTGATCTCCACTTTGTAAATTGATGGTTTGGCAGACAACAGCTTCTTTCCTTTGTGAATTCTAATAAGAACAAGAGATAGTATATTTACATGTTATATTAACACAACATGATATATTATAATATAATATAATATAATACAATATAATATAACAAAATATAATACAATATAATATAATACAATATAATGCAATATAATATAATACAATACAATAAAATATAATATAGTATAATATAATTTAATATAATCAAATAAAATATAATACAATATAATATAATATAATACAATATAATATAACAAAATATAAAAATATAATATGATACAATATAATATAATACAATAAAATATAATACAACATGATACAATATAATATAATACAATNAAGAGATAGTATATTTACATGTTATATTAACACAACATGATATATTATAATATAATATAATATAATACAATATAATATAACAAAATATAATACAATATAATATAATACAATATAATGCAATATAATATAATACAATACAATAAAATATAATATAGTATAATATAATTTAATATAATCAAATAAAATATAATACAATATAATATAACAAAATATAATATAATATAATATAATACAATATAATATTATATAATACAATATAATATAACAAAATATAATAATATAATGATACAATATAATATAATACAATAAAATATAATACAACATAAAATAACAAAATATAATATAATATAATACAATATAATATAATACAATATAATACAATATAATATAATTTAATATAATTAATATAATGCAATACAATATAATACATATATTTTTGCCAGCTGTATGCAGAATAGGAGGCTACGTTGGTTTGGTCATGTGGAGAGAATGGACAAGAATGCTTGGGCAAGTAGATGCAGAACAATCAAGGTGACAGGAACCACTGGCAGAGGAAGCCTGAAGAAAATATGGGAGGAAGTGATAAGGATGGATCTGAAACAAAAAGGTGTCAGCAGAGACCTGGTGAAGGATAGGATAACTTGGAAGTCAATTTCAAGAAATCGTCCAACACATGCTAGCATGTAAAATGGACATTAAACCAAATATGATGATGAAGATGATGATTCTAAATAAAACAGAAAGAAATGACTTATTTTAGGACTGAGTTTTGTGTTCTTACACCCATCAACTAAACATAAAGCAAAGTACATTTCATTTAGATACTCAAAATATTGTAGAAAATAAAACAAAACTTATAATAAATAAAACAATGAAATATTTAAAATAATAAATAATATAATAAACCAAAAGCACAGTAAGCAGTTTTGATGAATTCTGACCCTATTAGCAGAAGGCCCGGGGCCATGACAGTACTTTACACTAGTAAGGTATATTCTGTCATTCAGTTTTGAACATTCTTGTTAGTAATGTTATCTGGCATAAAAACTAATGTCATGTGTTCGGTCAGCCATTTATATTTAAAGATATCTGTTCTCCAATAATGCTTGTTGAAAGGAGTCTCTCAAATGTTCAACACTGTCAGCATGTGGCTTCTGCTAATACCAAGAACTTAATTTGACCAATGTGCTCGGAAGAACACTGGACTGCAACAAAAACAGAACATTTGCATTGGTCACTCAGGGGAACCATGGCTCAGTGGTTAGTGCAGTTGCACTGTAGCTGCGAAGTTCCAGGTTTGATTTCTGTGTGGGCAAAAAAACTTCAGTACTTCAGAAAAAGAAAAGGCCATTGAATGGCATCAGGAAGTGGCAAAGGAATTCCTCACTGTCCAACAAAGTTCATTTAAAGGCCATTGTCAGAGTGTAGGATCTGGAATAAATATAACATTAAAAGAAAACAACAACAACAGCAAAACAAAAACAAACACAGAAAGCAAACAAAAAAACAAAACAAACAAAACAAAACAAACACAAAAACAAAAAAACCCCAAAAACAAAACAAAAAACCCAAAACAAACAAAAAAAACCAACAAAAAACAAAACAAACAAAGAAACAAAACAAACAAAAAACATATCAAACAAACAAACAAAAAACAAACAAAAAACAAAACAAACAAAAAACAAAACAAACAAAAAACAAAAGAAACAAAAAACAAAACAAACAAAAACAAAAATGATAAAGCAAAAACAACCCAAAACCCCTTGAAAAACTGCAGAACTTGGGTTATTTAATTTCTTTATTTAAATTCAAAGGAGAAAACAAGATATTCAACCCATACGAAGACTATAAATCAAGTCCTTTATTATAGGGTATTAAGTTACACACACAATCAATATACACTAGCAAATAAAACTAAAGTTTTTCTCAAGTATCATTCTAACAAAATACTTGCAAACTTTTTCTTCTTACAAATAAACTTTATTAGAAAACATAGGATTTCGTAATTACATTTTGCCAAAGCCATAATCACCCCCAAATGGTTCGCAGTACAAAAACCCAATGATTGTTAATCTGTTGATTCTTAGCTGGAATATGAATGCAAAGTGTTGAAAAAGGACTTCATATTCCTGAGTTTTCCAAATCAAACAGAATTAAATTGTTGAGGACTGCAACTTGTTTTTGTTAATGTGGAATGATAAATAATTCATAACGATTCTTTCAAGCCACAAATGACTCTTATATCAATTATTTATATTAACAAGATAAGTTTATTGCTACTGATTAAAATACAAGGCTTGCTAGACAAATAAGTGTTATGTTGAGCTGAAAGTTTACTTCAGTACCAATTTGGCAAAACAAATCCGTATTTTGACAAAGACCATTCTTTGCTTTCTCTCAAAAACATGAACTGTTTTGAGGATATTGAAACAAACAGTAAATATTCATAAATTTTTAATCAGTGGCCTAAAAATAAAACTTTGTTTGACAGTAAAACTGTAAAATATTTTGACTTTATTCAACTGTGAGGATCACCTTCACTCAATATTCTGTCAATGACAATATCAAGTCAGATACTCACTATACAGTGTTCAAGCAGTCATCTTTTTGTGTATTCCTTATTTAAAACATCTACCAGAATGACCATAAGCCAGAGCAGCTGATCTATTTCTACTACACCTTTGGATGCATTCATGTTTCTGTGTAGCTTCCAACCACAGAAGCAGTAAGGGCAGAAGAACCAACCATAGAAGCAGTGAGGGCTGGGGGTAGTGAGAGGAAAAATACTGGGGAGATAAAGAGTAGTAGGTAAAGCAAGAGGAGGAGCAAGCATTAGCATGTGTGTAAATAAAAAAAACAAAGACAGTTATTTCAGCCCTGTGAATTCAGGTCTGCATTTGGCAATGCTAACCTTAATGCCAACCCCACTTACCTCAACATTGGCAAGAATGTGCCAACCTCTTCTCAGTTGTTCATCTCCATTCTGACCTCAAACAAAATTTCGTTAATTTTACAGACCTCAAACCCATCAAGAAATATCCATAACAAACCCATTACAAACCCTTCCGACCATAATGGACCCATCCAGGACCTATTTAGTGCACCACAATGGACCCATCCAGGACCTATCTAGTGCACCACAATGGACCCACCCAGGACCTATCTAGTGCACCATGATGGACCCATCCAGGATCTATCTAGTGCACCACAATGGACCCATCCAGGACCTATCTAGTGCACCACAATGGATTCATCCAGGATCTATCTAGTGCACCACGATGGACCCACCCAGGACCTATCTACTGCACCACAATGGACCCACCCAGGACCTATCTACTGCACCACAATGGATATATCCAGGCTCAATCTGGTGCACCACAATGCCTGTCTATGACTTAACTATCTTTTTTACTTTATGGACCAACAAACAAACCTATCTTGCAGAGCCACAATAGATTCACCTAGAACCAATCTATATTCCCATCTTGTAAACCTATCTGTTGACTCATCTAAAGTATCACAATGGAATTAAGTTTTCCAAATTGTCTTTTGTAATCCTCTGCCATCTTATTATGTAATCAGTTTTGTTTATTCTTTGTGTAGTGTACCTGTACAGCTGGGGATCAGAGTAAACATAAATACAAAAATTTATGGAATCAGTTATATCTACTGCTGTATTTATTCATGCATCTACTCATACAATAGATATTTTAAATACCTCTAATAACATCAATGCATCCCATTTAGTATTGTATATGACAAAACATTTAAGTCCATGTTCATACTCTCTGTTTTGTTCTTTTTAACTATTTAGCAGTAAAAATGCTTTACAGCATACAATAATTCATTTCATCTCACAAAGAAATTCCTCACTCCCCAACAAAGACCCTTCCAAGGTCACTGTTTGAGGGGTAGTATTTGGAATAAATATGGCATTAAAAGCAACAAAAACAAAACAAAAAAATCCCTCGAAAAACCACAAAACCTGTATATTTCTTTTTTCTCGCAGACAGGATATATATGAACTATGGCTTAAAATATTCTCTATTTATTCTAACAAAGCACCACATACAGTTTTTTATTT
This sequence comes from Morbakka virulenta, assembly GCA_003991215.1. NCBI lineage: Eukaryota > Metazoa > Cnidaria > Cubozoa > Carybdeida > Carukiidae > Morbakka > Morbakka virulenta. Next base: position 757,973 of record RDPX01000301.1, read on the forward strand.
TCTACATACCAAAAAAATGGTTTTCAGAAGCTCTATTACTGGTGACAGCAGTTATGAAAATATTGGCGGTTTACCGGTTTTGGTAAAACCGGGATTACAGGTTCATAAACTCTTGAGAGAAGTGTTAGATTGTTTTTTTTAGCTTTAACATCGTTTTTCCCCAGTAACTGGGGCTCAGATGGTGCCTTTCACAGGGACTTTGAGTTGACAGTGAGGAATTTCTTGGCTGGATGTCCTTCCAGATACCAACCAATGAAGTGTTAGATAACAATATCTTTTTATGTCGTTTGTAGCCAACAGAAAATATTATCTCATCATGAGATATTCTTGCTGTTAAAATAACAATTTTCTAATTTGGTAAAGAAAAATATTTGTAGGTATTATTTTGTGGGGGAGGGGCACCCATACTGATCAACAATGATCAAAATATGTCTGAATCATTTGGAGTACATTCAGGTGTCCGTGTTGCTTTTAAAACTTCCAAAATTAACTTGAAAATGTTAAACAAGCAGGTAGTTTTCCAGAGCAAAATAACCAAGTCTTGTCTGAAAAAAAAGAACACTTCAAAGTTTATATTTATCCTTTTTTTTTTTCTCGCCCAAAACATTTTTTTTTTCAATTAAAAAATCACCTCTTAAGGGACCATTATGGAAATAAGGTCAGTTTGACCTTTTAATGTTATCCCTGCCACTTCAATTAGGGGCGATTTTTTTTGTCATTATTTTTATTTTAATTCAAATTGTAATATTTTTATGCAACGTTTTTTTTAGTATTAATTCATACAAAAGTTTGTAAATTAACTTTAAATTGTAATTTATTGACTTTCTAGGCCTTTCTTTTTTTTTAAACATTTGTAAACATTTTTCATTTTATGTTTGTGGCAAATAAAAACTTACTTACTTAATGCTTGTTTAAGTTTCTGATTTAATACTTTTTACTATATTACAATGCAATCTTATATTATACTTTCAAAAGAATTTACAGCATCCACATCAAAAGCACTAAGTTTTATAGTTAAGAATGTCCATTTCTCAAAAATGAAGACCTTTCATAAAAATAGACTACCATCCTATAGTGCAAATGTGATGGCTAATGAGGTGAGCAAGTGTTCTCAACAGAAAAGTTAGCAAGACTCTCCTATCTTACATTTCAATTCACACTGTATTTGCCTTTATGGGGAGGGTCATGTTTACCATAGCTTTTGGGTCTTTTTAGTTTTAACGTCATTTTTCCCCAGCAATCAGGGCTCAGACGGTGCCCTTCAGAGGGACTTTGATTTGACAGTGAGGAATTTCTTGGCCGGATGCCCTTCCTGGCACCAACCAATGGCTTTTTTTTTCTTTGCATAGTTCCAAATTCTCCTCGACAGCTTGGGGAATCAAACCCAGAACTCTTGGTTCTTGGTGGCTTAATGGTTAGTGCAGTTGCACTAACCATTAAGCCACGGCTCCTCTATTACCATAGTAACTTGCAAAAAAAACCAAGAGTACACACAAAATCAATTGGAAAAATGTATCTTTTTATTGAATTTTTATCTGCCATTTTTTATTTCATTTTTTGCATGTTCTTTTTATCTCAGATTTTATTTCTAGATTGTTTCCAAACAGATGTATTTTATACAAGCCTTTATGTAAAACATATCATGGTAGTTTAATCAAGTCTTAATTTTGGGCTGATTTATCAACGAGACTTCACCAGCCATTAACACTGCAACAATGAAAAATAATTATTTCAAAATTCTTGGTCTTTTTGGTCAATATGATCTCTGTTGTAATAAAAACCCAAGTCATTGAGTTAAGCTTCAATTTACATAGGTTTAATCAATCTTAGAATTTGACAGGACAAACATGGTTACCTGATGACAAAGGTAAAGAACAAATTGTTACAAGCTCATGGATAACAAAGATACTAAAAGTACATAATAACAATTACAGTTAATCAACATATATCACAACAATCTCTACAATGGATTGTAGGTCCAGATGATGAAGCATAGCCACATATAAAAGTATAAGATACAAAAAAAAGATAATCTATTAATTACTACAGAAATATCAACTCTGAAGTTAAATATCTTCTTTATGTCTCATGCTAATGACTTCTCTGTAAAGAATTACCCCAAAACAAAACATTTTCAAATAAGGATGTGACTAATCCTACAAAGTTTGCATTGTGAATGTTTACTCTAATATTGTTTGTGCATCATTTACTGTCAGTATACATGAAAAAACAGTCAAGTATGGCTTGGTTGGTTAGGTGGGGTCACAGATCAAAACAAAATTTAGTTAACAAAGCAATAAATTGACAATTTAGATAGATGTACCCCAGATGGGATCTGAATGCTTACTAAACAGTAAGTTTAACACTACAACAGAAAACACACCCTATTGCTTTTCTAGTTACCTTTTCATTTTAAGGTTAAGTGTAAGTGCAGTTTTCCTGTGATGTGCCAATTTTTTCTCTCTTCATAATTGTGTATATATGTATATGTGCATGTGTGGATACCTAGATAAGTAGCTATATATATATATACATATATACATATATATATATATAACATCCCATCAACAGATGAACAAATATAGTTGCAGAGTGCTCAATGTTTGTTAAAATAGAGCCAATCTAAGTTTATATATATACATATATATAATATATATATGATATATATATATGATATATATATATATATATATGTATGTACATACATACATACATACGTAAGGTAAAACACGAAAAATAAGAACTGTGATTGCAATCATGTTTGCAATCACAGTTCTTATTTTTCGTGTTTCACCTTTATATATATAAGGTTTCACGATATTTCGATCATCAGGCATATATATGTATATATATATATATATAAATATATATATATATATATATATATATATATATATATATATATATATATATATATATGGATGTATGCACGTATATACAAATATCTTAAAGTAAACAGCAGGTCTATGCACAGCTTATTTTCAGCTTGGCTTACACTTGAAATGAGAAAAACATTTGTAAACCCCTCCCTCTATCTATCTATTTATCTATGAATCACCTAAAGTAATTCCAACTCGACAATAAACCCCAAAAATATATATCGAATGTTCTTTGACATGCTTTTCATCACCATTCTTTCTGTATAACAGCAGTCAAGCTTATCAATTAGTACCAGTAATTAATGCCTATGAGTTCATCCTTGCTGTACCTTGTACATAATACTAATCTGATGAATTCTATCATTTTCAATAAGATAAATATTATAAATATCGATGACAATGTAATCACAAACATATTCTAATTATTAATGNATCTATTTATCTATGAATCACCTAAAGTAATTTCAACTCGACAATAAACCCCAAAAATATATATCGAATGTTCTTTGACATGCTTTTCATCACCATTCTTTCTGTATAACAGCAGTCAAGCTTATCAATTAGTACCAGTAATTAATGCCTATGAGTTCATCCTTGCTGTACCTTGTACATAATACTAATCTGATGAATTCTATCATTTTCAATAAGATAAATATTATAAATATCGATGACAATGTAATCACAAACATATTCTAATTATTAATGTATACTTTATTACAGAGTAAATAAAGAAATGTTGATTTATTCTATAACTTACCATCATCTATCGAAGATACACATGAATAACTTCCATTTAGCACTGGTTTAAGGTCTTCAGGTGGTTCAATCGACTTTAGATGATAAGATAATGCAGGACTCAATGCCATTGCTCACTGCTACATTAAAAACATGATTTTTCACCTTGGCTCACATTCATCCAGCTTGTATATTAACTACAATGATAACTCAGTAGAACAACCCACATGCTGAGATGCTTCCACACCTTGTTGAAGCATAGGTAGTGAATAAGAACAAGGAAGATCAATTGTAATGATAATATTCGCAGTATTTTGAAGTGATCTTCAATGCTTCATTGCCAAATTCAGAAGAAACTTTGCAAATGACTGCATGAGATAAAACATTGTATTCACTCCATTGCGCATGTGCAATATAACAAAAGCATTTTTGCTTCATGACCCAGAATGACCCGGCAATGAGAATTTTTAGCCCCGGCTATTGTTCGGAATCTCTCGGACAGACAGCAAGAGAAACGACGAAACATCAAATCCCCATTTTAAAGGGAATTTATTTTAAATTGCTTTAAATTGTTTTTACAAAGGTGTTCACAAACAATCCCGCAACACACCCGCAGAGCCAACCGCCACCTAGCACTGAAGATGGTTTCTGACAAAACTTTTCGCTTTTTTTTGAATGAAGTTGCTTCTATATTATTAGATGATGTTTAATCAGCTGGCGTCAAGAAGGGCGAGAGGTCATGAGATTCCTTATTACTCTCCAGTTAAGTCCCTAAAAAGGATATACTTTGAAACCAGGAATTGGGAAAAGTACGGAAAAGCAAAAACAGAGAAAAGTAATATTTGAGATGCGTAAAAGGTGACAAATTTCATCTTCGGATGGGACAGGTATAACAGGTATGACAGGTATAACAGGTATGACAGATATAATAGATATGGCAGGTATAACAGGTATGGCAGGTATAACAGGTATTACAGGTATAAGAGGTATGACATATATGACAGATATAATAGATATGGCAGGTATAACAGGTATGGCAGGTATAACAGGTATTACAGGTATAAGAGGTATGACATATATGACAGATAAAATAGATATGGCAGGTATAACAGGTACGTATATTAGGTATGACAGTTATAACAGGTATGTTAGGTATAACAGGTATGATATTCATAAATAAAATAGAAATTCAACCTCGCATAGGAATATTAAAAATTACTTTGTCCTGTCCAGTTTCGGGCTACACATTTCTTTTAGTATGGAAAGGATAAATTTTACCGAGCCACAATATTCCTAACGAAATATTATTTTGATCCTGGATTTGGTTGTGAAATTTTCTTGGAAATTATAAGGTGTAGGAATGATAGAGAGAAAGAAAATACTGTAAATCTTTCTTACGAAGTAAGAACATTTATGAAAAACAACGCAAAAAATTAATAACCAATGCTAAAACAAGGATAAAGTGTTTGAAAATCAAATTACCATTCAATCAATTAACACAGTTTCCATCCCAACATCTTTAATTTTAAGACAACCCTCACTCTTATTTGGGTAAGCCACTTTGTATTTGTTCCCCTTTTTATTAATATATTTAATTACTCCAGTAAACCAACGTTCTCGAACAGTCTTCAATTTCCGCACATGGGATTCATTGTGATTTGCATTTAAGAGACAAAATGGAAGGGATCAAATCAAGAGAAATAGTAATAAGAAAACGTTGAATTTTGCTGAGTCGCAATATTCTTAAGGATTTGTTATTTTGAAGCTGGATTTGTTTTTGAGATTTTCTTAAGAAATTTACACGTTATAAGGTGTAGGGATGATAAAAAGAAAGAAGCTTAATTAATTTACACAGTAAAAGATGGAAGGTGCAATAAAATGAGAAAAGAACTCATTCAGACAAAACTAATCAAAGACGGATACGGTTGTTTTAGTAAAAGATGCTGATCATCAAGAGATGGCAAGACAACCTGCAAGGGTTGGTCAACAAAGAGAACAAAGAGAAGGTACAGACGAGCTGGAGAGAAAAAGAGAGAGAAAGAGAGAGAGAAAAAGACAGAGACAGAGACAGAGACAGAGAAGGAGAGAGACAGAGAAGGAGAGAGAAAGAGAGAAAGAGAGAAAGAGAGAAAGAGAGAAAGAGACACACAGAGAGAGACAGAGACACACACAGAGAGACAGAGACACACACAGAGAGACAGAGAGACACACACAGAGAAACAAGCAAAGCAGGGACAGCCCAAATAAAAAAGGACTCGAGATATATTGCAAGTTGTCTGGGAAGGGAAGGAGTGAAATATTCAAAGTTAAGTAGCATCGTGGATGAGGAGAGCCCCCCTGAGGAAGCACATTACCACTACACCGCTATTCAAGAACAAAAGTGACAGGTGTAACTATTTTCTTCATGTGTTAATTACCGAGGTAAAAGAGCTCATGTCCCATAGCATAGTCGATATTACATAACACTGTTTTCTTAGTTCCACGTGACCAGCGGGTGGATTTAGTGTTATTTAGATAGTTCGCAACACTTCTCAATTTTTTCAATAAATGTAACATAGCACCAAGTTTTATAGGCGAGCTGGCTAGAGAATATAGTTGATTACAGAGAGAGTTTGCTTTGAAAAAAGCAAGTTTAGAAGGGGTACCATTTTGACACTTGCAAAAAAAGTCTAGAATGAGGAAGAAAGACTTGCAGTAATTATTGATTAACTTGGACAATGTAAGGCTAATGTACCGCGCGAAGAGGTTTCTTTTATACGCGCCACAAGGGATTATCACAGAATCGTATCAAGAGACATGAACAAGAGATGTGTGGCAAATGTTCCGTGACTACCACAGAGGCATACCAAATAACTTTTAGATTGCAAGGCTCAGCACTCCAATCCTCTTTGCAGTCATGATGGATTTACTGAGAAAAGGCCATTTTGGTCTTGGCAGAAAATATTTGCGGATTTTGTGGTGTTATTATAGGCGAGAGAAAAGGAGGTGGTTGAAGATGATCTGGAGCTTTGGAAAAATACTTTAAGAGCGATGAAGGTCTGAGTAATTTGAATGGGTAAACAACCAGAAGTGTAAAAAAATTCAGGCACCTTAATTACAAGGTGACCACCATTGTTACATTTAATAGAGGCCGAGTTATCCAGAAAAATGTAAGTGGTGGAACTGAGAACGTACAGAGGGGGATGCAAACACACCAAATGACCGTGTGTCAGAGGAAAAAGAGAAGTAACGAGTATCACGTTAAGGTGAAAAAAGGTGGTTTGGAGAGGCAAAGGGAAGAGAGGAGGGCTACATTTTTCGAAAAGCAAAAAAAAATTACACAGCCTTACATGAAAAAGAGAGCAAGGCAGATGCTAAGATGAATGAACTGCATTTTGAGAGAATCACAAGTCGATTCGGGTATTGGATGTATGGCAGTGAGTAACGTGGAGAAGGATGATTACCGTAACAACTCTGGAGTGAAGAAAGGACACACTTGGATGATAATAAAAATTTAAAAACTAATAAAAAATGTTTGTTAAGGTGTGGTGCTGTCATTTGGGTCTGAAAATAAATTAGAAAAATAATTTTATTATCTCTCAATGCTAATGAGAAAGTGTGAAAAGCAATATAGATAATACCAATATAGATAATACCAATATAGATAATACCAATATAGATAATACAAAACAGCATAAATGGTAATAGAAATTTTACTTTATATTAATATCATAGTTTGAATCACATGTGTTAATTGGATCATTCCTTTCCCTCGAAAGGTACTCACAGGGATCGACCGCACAAAAGGCTGAAATCTAGAAACAGTTTTGGTGAGTATGGACACCTGGACCATCCGCAACCACAATGGCCACCTGATCAACTACCTATTGCTGAAGAACGTATCCCCAACACGACAGCAATGGTGNATATAGATAATACCAATATAGATAATACCAATATAGATAATACAAAACAGCATAAATGGTAATAGAAATTTTACTTTATATTAATATCATAGTTTGAATCACATGTGTTAATTGGATCATTCCTTCCCTCGAAAGGTACTCACAGGGATCGACCGCACAAAAGGCTGAAATCTAGAAACAGTTTTGGTGAGTATGGACACCTGGACCATCCGCAACCACAATGCCCACCAGATCAACTACCTATTGCTGAAGAACGTATCCCCAACACGACAGCAATGGTGCAATCTCAACAGATTAAGAAGCAATAGTGTCAAGACTGAATTGAATAAAAAGCTCTACGTGTGTTGCAATATGGGAGTCTTCGCTAAGCACATCGTCGATACCTGCCCTTCAATTAGACTTGCTGGAGAATGGATGTACTACGCAACCTCAACGAAAACTCGGTGGAATGGCTATCAAATCTTAATATTGATATCTATTGAACTTGCAGCTGTGAATATTAGTCTGCACTTATTGCGACATCCGTTAAAACCTCTATGTTCCATGGTAATCAAAAATATGTTGCTGTACGCCTCATTTAATAATAGCCCTGCACCTACACTGGGGTTGCGTTTCAACTTTAATACAGTGCTCATTTAAGAGCAGCGCTTATTCGACATATGTGCTTTAATCGAGAAAGGCTTTCATTGAAAGAAATGTTGAAGACAGTTTTAAAATCTACTAAAAACAACAAAAAGCAACAAAAAGCAACAAAAAGCAACAAAAAGCAACAAAAAGCAACAAAAAACAACAAAAAACAACAAAAAACAACAAAAAGCAACAAAAAGCAACAAAAAGCAACAAAAAGCCCGCAATATTAGCTTTCTTAACACTTTTTAAAATTCTTAATCTACAATTCTAAAATAAAAATACATAAAGTGATAAAAATATAAACTTTAAAATTAAATTAAAAATTGTTAGTATGAAAAGGTTTTTATGTTCTTCAAAGGTATAATAATAGGTAATTATCTATTTCACAAGATGACTGGTTACTGAACATCTATGAACCTATTTTGGTTTGAAGAGGTGAATTTGTTAAGTGGCTATCTGCTATCTATTTACATTGAAAGTAAATATCTATATATTAAATATTTTAAATAAATAGATATTAAATATATTTACCTTAGACGGAAGCAGGTAAGCTTACTTGTGTGTTACGACACAGCAGTACCAGTTCTGATAATGACAAATATTGGATGCTGGAAAGGACATTTATTAGTATTTAAGAGACAAAGGAATAACATTAACGACAATGTTTAGTTAGTACATTCAAATCAAAATGTTGATTGAAGGGACAAAAGATGTTTTCCTTTTATCGGAAGTAATCCCACATTTCTCTTTCTGCTGACTACTACTTTACAGAACTAAGATGTAAGACGGATTTCTGAACTAGGTCAAACCTTGTGCTGAAATAATGATAACAAGATAGGCCCAAATATTATAGAAAAATTCGATTTCTGTCATAAATTTAGAAAAGCCCGATTTTTGTCTCAATGAAAATAACTCATTTCCAGAAAGAGGTATCATGCAGCTTTGGAAAGTGTTATAGATCCAGCTCTAACCTTTAATAAAACGTCGTTAAAATCTATACAAATACAAATGTACAAGAAAAAACATTTAAAAAACCTTATTACTAATTCGTGTTCTGTCCTACTAGTTTTAAAAATACTCTATTGAGTGTCTTGGACAAGACCAAAATTCTCTTTCATAAAGATTTAACTATGCTCACTGTTATTATGGTGTCACTATTTTTTATTACTTGTATTAAATATCTTCATCATATTTTTATCATATATCTATCATATATCTATCATATATCTATCATATATCTATCATATATCTATCATATATCTATCATATATCTATCATATATCTATCATATATCTATCATATATCTATCATATATCTATCATATATCTATCATATATCTATCATATATCTATCATATATCTATCATATATCTATCATATATCTATCATATATCTATCATATATCTATCATATATCTATCATATATCTATCATATATCTATCATATATCTATCATATATCTATCATATATCTATCATATATCTATCATATATCTATCATATATCTATCATATATCTATCATATATCTATCATATATCTATCATATATCTATCATATATCTATCATATATCTATCATATATCTATCATATATCTATCATATATCTATCATATATCTATCATATATCTATCATATATCTATCATATATCTATCATATATCTATCATATATCTATCATATATCTATCATATATCTATCATATATCTATCATATATCTATCATATATCTATCATATATTTATCATATATTTATCATATATTTATCATATATTTATCATATATTTATCATATATTTATCATATATTTATCATATATTTATCATATATTTATCATATATTTATCATATATTTATCATATATTTATCATATATTTATCATATATTTATCATATATTTATCATATATTTATCATATATTTATCATATATTTATCATATATTTATCATATATTTATCATATATTTATCATATATTTATCATATATTTATCATATATTTATCATATATTTATCATATATTTATCATATATTTATCATATATTTATCATATATTTATCATATATTTATCATATATTTATCATATATTTATCATATATTTATCATATATTTATCATATATTTATCATATATTTATCATATATTTATCATATATTTATCATATATTTATCATATATTTATCATATATTTATCATATATTTATCATATATTTATCATATATTTATCATATATTTATCATATATTTATCATATATCTATCATATATCTATCATATATTTATCATATATTTATCATATATTTATCATATATTTATCATATATTTATCATATATTTATCATATATTTATCATATATTTATCATATATTTATCATATATTTATCATATATTTATCATATATTTATCATATATTTATCATATATCTATCATATATCTATCATATATCTATCATATATCTATCATATATCTATCATATATCTATCATATATTTATCATATATCTATCATATATCTATCATATATTTATCATATATTTATCATATATCTATCATATATTTATCATATATTTATCATATATTTATCATATATTTATCATATATTTATCATATATTTATCATATATTTATCATATATCTTTAGAAGGATTTCGATTTCAGGTCTAGGCCCATTTTTATGCTTTCATTTCTTACAAAATTCTTTAAAGTAGCAGCTTTGCATCCCGTACAAATGAAATGCGGATTACGATTATTTTTGGGCCTGTGATTACAGCTGATTGGAATTATAATTGGCAGATATCTTTGATCAGATGCCATCACAATTTGATTGATTCTCTTACAATACTGGTTTACCCTTGTCATTTGATTTTCCAAAATATGAAGCCTGTTAGATTCTTCGATCTCGTAATATCTTGGATGTTCTTGAAGAGATGATAAGGCAAGCAGAGACAACTGTGATATACAATTAGCTCGAACGTGTTTTAGATCATAAAGTTGAGCCAGCAACAGAAGATCGATTGTTGCTTCTTTTTTTAAAAGAAACGTCTCACATTGATCCTTGAGTTTTGATAGTTGATATTCTTGTGACAATGCTAACAAGGCATAAACATCCGTTTGCTCTGTTAAAATAAAGAAAAACGAGTATTCGAATTAGAGTAATCATGCATCAATCTTGCCTTTAATCAGGTAATAATAGTAGTAATGGTAGTCAGAATTACCAATATTGGCATCAATGGTATTAACAGTAGCAGTAGTGTTGAAATAAAGTGTTGGCAATAGTATATGTATTGTTATCATTTTAACTGAATATACTATCGACAAGCTACATGCAAAGCAGAATAAGGGTCTAAAGATTAAACATTAAAAAACCCCTGTTGATACAAATTCTTTGATCAGCAAATTGAACAAGTTGTAGTCATATAAATAGGTAGCCATAATCCAATCCAGTTCTTTAACTTCTACGTGGGAAGTTTAAAGAGTAAAATTGCATGGTGAGAGGTATCGAACGTTTAGCAAAGATTGATGCGCATAGCTCTTGTGTGTTTGACAGAATACATGCACTAACGAATTTGATCTGTTAATTAGACTATGTTATGTTTCTTACTACGACCTTTCCTGAAACCAAACTGACGAGAAGGAATGAGTTTACAGGTAAGTTGGAAATGGACCATTCGTTCGACTTCGCTTCAAGCGATTGAGAGGACGCATATGGCTACATAGTTGTCCAGTTGTTTATGATATCATGACTTTGGTCTAATTTTTCCAATCTTTCCTTTTGTTGGAAATGTAGGTCTAATTAGACCTCTTATGATCATGACTTTGGTCTAATTTTTCCAATCTTTCCTTTTGTTGGAAATGTAGGTCTGATTAGACCTCTTTTAAAATGCAGGTATTACTTGGTCGATACTTACTGATTTTCCATCCTTGATTGGTTTTTGCTCTTTAACGGTTTCTCTCAGTTTAAAAAGAACTTCCTCAAAGCGAAATTAATGAAGATGTTCATTGAGCCGATTCAGTTTTCCAGCAATTTGGTTTAGGTCTTTCCAGATACAGGTAAATACAAATTCGACTGTATTTTGGAGTTTTTTTACCAGTATGAATAAAGAATGAGCAGAAATGATGTCAACTTTCTGATTTTGACGTTGAGAGATAACATTTCAGAATTTGTTTTCAGGCCATTTTTCGGTTGTTAGTTTCTTCCTTTAGTAAATTTCCCTGAAAGTTTGCTTTGTATAAGCATTTTTAGGGTTACAAAGTTCCTGAGTCGGGGATTGTTAACGGATATGGTACAACGACCCCAGCGGTGATTTAGATTTTTGAGTGAACTTTTGTTTGTGGTAATAATCCAGGGACAATTCTGTCCGCGAATCAACTTTTCCTTCGGATGTTTGCGTGTAATGTTGGATAGTATATATTTTAAAGATACTCCAGGCATTAATAGGTGAGTTACATGTGTTTCTTTGTTATCACAACACATACTGCACACAAACAGCCGAATATCTTGTTTTAAATAATACACCTTCTCGTGTTAAATTTCTAGCAAAATATATTGGTCAATCTATGACAATAAGCCAACAGCACATGCTCTAATCGATTTAGTATTGGAAATACATTACTGGTCCTAAAAAATGAGGTGTACTTTGCTGCTTCAATATTTTACAAACTTTTTGAGAAATTGAGAAATAATAGTAGCTCCATAGAGGTAAGGAGTCTGGCCAAAACGAAGACAAATGCACGGCTCTTATCAACTGTGTCATTTGAGAGGTTTTTACTGGCGTCAAGGCCTCTTATCAACTGTTTGTCATTTGAGAGGTTTTTACTAGCGTCAAGGCCTCTTATCAACTGTTTGTCATTTGAGAGGTTTTTACTGGCGTCAAGGCCTCTTATCAACTGTTTGTCATTTGAGAGGTTTTTACTGGCGTCAAGGCCTCTTATCAACTGTTTGTCATTTGAGAGGTTTTTACTGGCGTCAAGGCCTCTTATCAACTGTTTGTCATTTGAGAGGTTTTTACTGGCGTCAAGGCCTCTTATCAACTGTTTGTCATTTGAGAGGTTTTTACTGGCGTCAAGGCCTCTTATCAACTGTTTGTCATTTGAGAGGTTTTTACTGGCGTCAAGGCCTCTTATCAACTGTTTGTCATTTGAGAGGTTTTTACTGGCGTCAAGGCCTCTTATCAACTGTTTGTCATTTGAGAGGTTTTTACTGGCGTCAAGGCCTCTTATCAACTGTTTGTCATTTGAGAGGTTTTTACTGGCGTCAAGGCCTCTTATCAACTGTTTGTCATTTGAGAGGTTTTTACTGGCGTCAAGGCCTCTTATCAACTGTTTGTCATTTGAGAGGTTTTTACTGGCGTCAAGGCCTCTTATCAACTGTTTGTCATTTGAGAGGTTTTTACTGGCGTCAAGGCCTCTTATCAACTGTTTGTCATTTGAGAGGTTTTTACTGGCGTCAAGGCCTCTTATCAACTGTTTGTCATTTGAGAGGTTTTTACTGGCGTCAAGGCCTCTTATCAACTGTTTGTCATTTGAGAGGTTTTTACTGGCGTCAAGGCCTCTTATCAACTGTTTGTCATTTGAGAGGTTTTTACTGGCGTCAAGGCCTCTTATCAACTGTTTGTCATTTGAGAGGTTTTTACTGGCGTCAAGGCCTCTTATCAACTGTTTGTCATTTGAGAGGTTTTTACTGGCGTCAAGGCCTCTTATCAACTGTTTGTCATTTGAGAGGTTTTTACTGGCGTCAAGGCCTCTTATCAACTGTTTGTCATTTGAGAGGTTTTTACTGGCGTCAAGGCCTCTTATCAACTGTTTGTCATTTGAGAGGTTTTTACTGGCGTCAAGGCCTCTTATCAACTGTTTGTCATTTGAGAGGTTTTTACTGGCGTCAAGGCCTCTTATCAACTGTTTGTCATTTGAGAGGTTTTTACTGGCGTCAAGGCCTCTTATCAACTGTTTGTCATTTGAGAGGTTTTTACTGGCGTCAAGGCCTCTTATCAACTGTTTGTTATTTGAGAGGTTTTTACTGGCGTCAAGGCCTCT
>RDPX01000301.1:796511-801511 GCA_003991215.1 Morbakka virulenta
GAGAGAGAGAGAGAGAGAGAGAGAGTGGGGCAGAGGCAAAGACAGAGAGAGAGTGACACAGAGAGAGAAGGAGATAGAGAGAGAGAGAGAGAGAGAGAGAGAGAGAGAGAGAGAGAGAGAGAGAGAGAGAGAGAGAGAGAGAGAGAGAGAGACAGACAGAGAGGGTGAAAATGTTCAAATGGATGAAGATGAGAATGAATATGGAGAACGAGAAATATCTGGATAACGTTACAACAGGCAGAAACTGATGGAAGAAGAACAAGTCATGATTCGTCAACAGCATGTACATAGCATGGCACAAAAAGACAGCATATGCACGGAAACCTTATACGGCTATAGGTACACTTAACCTTAGCCACCTCTGGATTTTATGAGGTATCTGGGCATCTCCCCAAATCACAATATGATACAAGGGGCGTTGCACCTCCCTCCTCTCTAGACATCACCAGTTGAAACCAACTTTGTAGGTGCATGAAAATTAACAATTTAACCTTCTATCTAAAACATATTTTATCAACTACAATAACACAATATAAGAATGCAAATAATTAAAAAGTCACATAAGCGTCATCATAAAAATCAATGAATAAACACTATATCAACAATAAGCTCTTTCAATCCCGGTCAATATTCTAAAAAAGGCAATGACAGCACAAACAGAATGTTATCCTTCATGATTAAGACCGAATTTTACACCTTGTCGGTACATTAATAATGGTCCATTGCTGACAGGTTTGTCTGTATTTGATACTCACCTTAAAGGGCTATTAGTTCATGACTGAAAGATGTGCGGTTAAATAGTCTAATGTTTCTACATGTGATATATTGCCACTTCGAGCCAGGTGTATCTTGTAATAACAAGCGTCTATGCATAGTAGTTGGGAGATATCAATAAATCCGTTAGCACAGCTAGTTGGTCGTCAGTAAAGTGCTGCCGATGAAAATGCCAGCTATCGTGATGAGTTCTCTTGAAGTCTGACAACGTCTTCTTCACTGTCGCCTATTCGAAACAAGAGGCAAAAAATACCGGAAAGGCCGTAAAATTAAATCCCAGAGAAATTAATAACAAAATGAACTACAAAAAAAATATGAATAACACATTTTCAGAAAAGTTGGTTTTATTGTAATTGAAGCAAGTCATCTCTTTTAATCGTCCGGTCCCCCAAAACAAATGAAATAAGAACATGCAAAAAACAACCCAATCAACGCTATTATCTTTATACTTATTCGAGTTTATTTGAGACGCTCATAAATTCTTTCAAAATTAATCTCTTGATTTAACGTAACTGACGTAACTAACATAACTGACGTAACTAATGTAACTGACGTAACCAACGTACCTAATGTACCTTGCGATAACTTGCATAATTGGAGAAATAACAAAAGGAAAAGTATGCCATTCGCTATTCCTATGGTGTCGAGAGAAGCTAAAGATCATGTGACAGACTGCTTTTTTGCACCACCAATCTTCAAGGAATCAATCGCAAAAACAAGCATTGTGTTCAGTATCCTGATGTTTCGTCTGCCATAATACCAGTCCCTCATGGTTCAGAACTACCTGTTCCCGAGCCAAAGTTGCAATGGAATCTAGCTCTGAATCGGAATCTGATAACACACATGACCGAAAAGGGGGTGAAGAATACATGCCAAAAGAGAATGACCCGCCAGTGCCACTAACACAAGGAGATCTCAATGACCTGCTACGAGACTTAAACCTCTCAAAGGAATCGACACAGCTTCTGGGTTCTCGTCTTCGTGAGAACAATTTACTGGCACCTGGAACGACATTATACTGGTATGGAGAGCGTGAAAGAGTTTTTAGAGAGTTCTTCACAACCCAGAGGCTCGTCATTGGTTCACTGCAACAACACTGCTGATTTGATTAAATCAATGGGGACTAGGGACTATGTTGCTACGGAATGGAGACTTTCTATCGACTCGTCGAGCAGACGTATCAAGGCAATTCTCCTTCATAATGGAAATAAATAGTCTTCGATTCCAATTGGTCATTCTGTGCAAATGAAAGAAACACACAACAAGATGGATCAGTTGCTGTCTGCTCTGAACTATCTTGACCATGGTTGGTTGATCTGTGGAGATCTTACGGTTGTTGGATTGGTTTTAGAACTACATAGTGGGCACACAAAGTATCCATGCTTTCTGTGTTTGTGGGACAGTCGGGCTAATGATCAACATATTAGACAAGAATGGCCGCCAAGACAGGGGTTGGAACCTGGTTTGCAAAATGTTCAGTCTCACCCTCTTGTTGAACCAAACAAGATATTACTTCCACCCTTACATATCAAACTGGGACTTAAGAAGAATTGAATAAAGTCAATGTTTAATCTTCATTTTCTGAAGTTTGTTAGATAAAATGCATGCTTTTTGTGAAGCATTAAATCTAAAATTAAAGGTAGTTAAATAGTACTAAGGGGCGTTAACAACTTTTTTTACAACCTCGAATCTCCAAATCCTGACCTGAGTGGACAAAATGAGCATGACTTTTGAATTTTGTATAGCAAACTACCCTAGAATCAGCTACAAAATGCTTGACCATTAAAACTTCGCAGGCCAGTGTAACAAGGGAAATTTCACTACCCTCAAGGAGTACTCTGCATTGGTAATTCTTGACCTTGGTAATTCTTGACCTTACCTCTAGCTACAGTAAACAAAGGAAATGTTTCTGACCCTAATGTACACCATTAAATGGATCTTAGAAAGACTTTGGGTTCAAGTTACGTGACAGTGCAGAGATCCCACGATTAATATGACCTGTATTGGATTGAAATCGCGTATTGTGTATTGCAATACATACCTGCACCGGTGCTGGGTCATGGAGGTGGGTTCCTATTTCCAAAATCATTTCCGGAAGCCATTTTGGGACTGCATAAGGAAAAGCCTGGACACAAGCTCCTAAGCCTATCACACCAGCATGTCTTGTGTGCATATTTTCAGCATCTGAAACGAGGAAAGACGTCTAAGTTGAGGCAGAAACTAAAGAAATAATAAACATAAAATTATTATACGAAATCAATGGGTTTTTTGTTGTTTGACGTTTAGTCTTAGTTTAGTTTAGTTTTAATTTCTTTCGTGTTTGTCATACGAATGACAAACACGAAAGAAATGATGGATCGGACGGAAAATGGACAGGGACTGGATGAATAGAAATTATCATGAAACAGAATTACGGTGGACACCAGAAGGCAAAAGAGCCTGAAGCAAGGGCTGGAGGTCGTGGAACAAGGTAAGAGCGGTGGCAAGAGCCTGAGTGGTATGGAAATTGAATGAGAATATGTTAGGCGCTCACTGGGCTGAACAGAACTACGACTGAATAAGCTACCTTGATAGGAACAACTTTGTGCAACTAAAGACTACTTTTGAGAATATGAGAATATGTTAGGCGCTCACTGGGCTGAACAGAACTACGACTGAATAAGCTACCTTGATAGGAACAACTTTGTGCAACTAAAGACTACTTTTGAGAATATGAGAATATGTTAGGCGCTCACTGGGCTGAACAGAACTACGACTGAATAAGCTACCTTGATAGGAACAACTTTGTGCAACTAAAGACTACTTTTGAGAATATGAGAATATGTTAGGCGCTCACTGGGCTGAACAGAACTACGACTGAATAAGCTACCTTGATAGGAACAACTTTGTGCAACTAAAGACTACTTTTGAGAATATGAGAATATGTTAGGCGCTCACTGGGCTGAACAGAACTACGACTGAATAAGCTACCTTGATAGGAACAACTTTGTGCAACTAAAGACTACTTTTGAGAATATGAGAATATGTTAGGCGCTCACTGGGCTGAACAGAACTACGACTGAATAAGCTACCTTGATAGGAACAACTTTGTGCAACTAAAGACTACTTTTGAGAATATGAGAATATGTTAGGCGCTCACTGGGCTGAACAGAACTACGACTGAATAAGCTACCTTGATAGGAACAACTTTGTGCAACTAAAGACTACTTTTGAGAATATGAGAATATGTTAGGCGCTCACTGGGCTGAACAGAACTACGACTGAATAAGCTACCTTGATAGGAACAACTTTGTGCAACTAAAGACTACTTTTGAGAATATGAGAATATGTTAGGCGCTCACTGGGCTGAACAGAACTACGACTGAATAAGCTACCTTGATAGGAACAACTTTGTGCAACTAAAGACTACTTTTGAGAATATGAGAATATGTTAGGCGCTCACTGGGCTGAACAGAACTACGACTGAATAAGCTACCTTGATAGGAACAACTTTGTGCAACTAAAGACTACTTTTGAGAATATGAGAATATGTTAGGCGCTCACTGGGCTGAACAGAACTACGACTGAATAAGCTACCTTGATAGGAACAACTTTGTGCAACTAAAGACTACTTTTGAGAATATGAGAATATGTTAGGCGCTCACTGGGCTGAACAGAACTACGACTGAATAAGCTACCTTGATAGGAACAACTTTGTGCAACTAAAGACTACTTTTGAGAATATGAGAATATGTTAGGCGCTCACTGGGCTGAACAGAACTACGACTGAATAAGCTACCTTGATAGGAACAACTTTGTGCAACTAAAGACTACTTTTGAGAATATGAGAATATGTTAGGCGCTCACTAGGCTGAACAGAACTACGACTGAAAAAGCTACCTTGATAGGAACATGCCATTTATGAAAGTGCAGAGAGCACCTTTAGTGCTCTCTTCTATTGGGAAACACATAGCAACATGTTAGAAGAACTATTTAAAAAATAAGATAAAAATTAAGATGTAAATTCACATTTTTTCTGGTCTTGAATATCTGAAGATGCTCCACGTTTTGATTTTTTAAGTTTTGTTTTAGCCATGACTGAAAACTTTGTCTAGAAAAGAGAGAGAGAAAAAAATTACTGATTACAATTCCTTACCATCTTTATTCCTTACTTGCATGCAACTACCCAATTACCTTTCTTCCCATATATCTTATATATATATATATATCCCTACGAATGGTGTATT
>RDPX01000301.1:804011-810356 GCA_003991215.1 Morbakka virulenta
CTCTCTCTCTCACACACACACACACACACGTATCGTATTATTTGCCAATCCTATTACACACCCCTATTACACACCCTCAACAATTCTAGCAGTAGTGGTCGAATGCTTAAATCAAGAATTTATCATGCATGCGGTTCGTGGTTCAAGTCTCAGCCAGGTCCCTCCCAAACAAACAAACAAACAGCAACAACAACATCCCCCTACAAAAAAGCCCCCAAAGAAACCATAACTCCCTTTGAGGTCTACAAAATTCTTAGGGTATCAGTAGTGTTTGACGATACCATTTACAAATTATCTCCAGCGATGAACAATGAACAACACACTTAAAGATCCTATTACCCAAACTAAAGCTAAACTAGGTACTTTGTATATACCATACACAAACGTTAACTATGTTCTAGATAGCCTGTGTTGATAGATGAGTGACAAAATTTCTGTTTGTGGTAAATGGATTACAAAATCTGGGGCGGTGTTGACGAATGGATGACGACGTTTCTTCCCAAAGGCATCACCAACGCCCAATGACAATATTTAGGTACCTACCTCTAACTGACTATCTTCTAGAAGTGTTAATACAAGGCTTTTGATTTCTTTTGTGATGTTTGGCATCTTCAGTGTGAACAGATTGTGAAATGCTATTTTCTAGAATAAAAGTTAATTCAGTTGTAAACGTTACACCAGTTAAAAAAAACAACACAACTGAAAACAATTTCTTATTACCTCTAATACTATTCTAGCATTGTTCAGTGCTCTGTACACCTGCAGTTTCTTAGGTGATTCTTACTTCACTCTTAATTCTTACTTCATGCTGCAAGTGTATAAATAGTTACATACTGCCTACGCCCATCCAAACATACACCAATACACACCTACATGCACACACAAACATTCCTAAGTACATAGTGATTGTTGCTACTTAGGAAATGAAACGATCTCTGTTTGATTACTTCTTATCCATAAGTACTCCGGGTGACTTTCCAGTCATCCCTTCTTTTCACATTAATATTAACATACCTAACACTTGAACTTTCTATCTTACATAACAGCTGATAAAATATTTAAGTGGTTCAGTTAAACCACCTGCTGACTTGCAAATAAGGCATGATTAGCTCATAAGATACACGTGTACACACGTGTCTGGCAGATCTGACAGCGGCTGGCAGAACACTCAATGCAGCTGCTCGGGAAGCCAAGGACCGTGCTCGATATAGGTCACTAACTGTTGCCCTATATACCTGTCAAGGGATGTGACGGGGCTGGTAAGGTATGGTAAGTTACACACGTGTAATACAAACCCATGCCTGAACTTAAAAGGTTTGTACAAGCATTATTGAAAAAAAAAGAGAACAAATGTGGCTCCATTTTTATGCCAGCATCAAATGGAGAGAATCACAATATGCCCCATTACACTCTTCACCATTAGTTTCATACATTAAACACTACAGCTGACAATTTTGAATTCCTTGGTTAGGTCTACAAATACGTGGTACCTTGGCACTTGTTGCTCGATCCAGTTAGCGGTCAGAAAAGAATGTATCTCTTCCAGCTCTGATTTTCTGAAAGGATATCAGACGAAAACAAGTTTGACTCTATATTTAATAAGACCTTCTAGATGCTCTTTTGATTATAACAAGCTCGTGCATTGATGGTCATCACCATCAGAATTGGAACCAAACACATCAAAACTGGATTTATCTAGCCCTGTATCATAAAGATAAAAGCATACCACCAGCAACAATAGCAATATTTTCATCTCTCAAGGCCCGACCTTCAATGGTCAGGGGCTGCAAAGAATACCTCAAGGCCATATCTTCAATAGTCAGGAGGTGCAAAGAATCTTTCATGGCCAGACCTTCAATGGTCAGGGTGTGCAAAGCATCTCTCAAGGCCAGCCTTATAATGGCCAGGGGGTGGGAAAAATCTCTTAAGGCCAGACCTTCAATGAGCAAGGGGTGGGAAGAATCTCCAGAGTCCAGACGGAGTACTCATTGGCAAGTGTAGACTCGAGATGCGCTATTACTGGCTCTACACAGACCCGAAAACACCAGTTATCTTTAAGATATACTC
Organism: Morbakka virulenta; assembly: GCA_003991215.1. Lineage (NCBI taxonomy): Eukaryota > Metazoa > Cnidaria > Cubozoa > Carybdeida > Carukiidae > Morbakka > Morbakka virulenta. The sequence continues at coordinate 806,079 of RDPX01000301.1, forward strand.
TCTTTAGCTTTCATTAATGTCAGAGATAGTCGTTGAAAGCTATTCTTTTGTGAAAGCTTTCCTGCATTCTGATTTCTCTAAAATTCGTGCACTTTGTGTGCCAAACCTCAAAGACACTGTTAGTAAAAGCGATATTCATGTTGAAGGCTATTTACCTTTGTTTTGGCTAGACTCCAAAACTAATTTTCATGGCATCAGCTAATACACAAAAGTGAAATAACAACAAAACAACAACAACAAACAACTGACTCATCAAACAATACTTGAATGCTTTGCAAGAGAAAATATGCTTAAAAAAATATCTAACACTGTGAAATTGTTAAGAATAATGATAGGGAAGGTCGTAAGGTCTATTCAAAAATAGAGATTCCTATTTAAAATAGTAAATGAAAGAGGAAATGTTTAATTTTAAAGGATATTCTTTATTGGAATGGGAAAAAAAAGGAGAGAAGTACTATACACCAATATAACCATACCTGTAAATATCGCAAGCAAGAACACCTTGCATTCCAGGAATGAAATTCAGACACCTAAAAAAACAAAACACCATACAACAGGGCATATTGAGAATCCAACAGTATAATCTGATCTAATAGTAAAATGGCATTTGGAGTTTTACTACTTCCATAACGTGATACATCTACTTTATCACGTTAAGGAAATTACATGTTAAAACCGTTTTCTTTAAACATCTTAATAAAGGAATTTTTGATCATGAGTAACCCTGCATTACCACTTATAATACGTTTACACCCAACGTAAGAAGAAAAGATCCAAGTAGTATATCCAAGTAATACCTTTACACCCAACGTAAGAAGAAAAGATCCAAGTAGTATATCCAAGTACTACCTTTACAACCAACGTAAGAAGAAAAGATCCAAGTAGTATATCCAAGTAATACCTTTACACCCAACGTAAGAAGAAAAGATCCAAGTAGTATATCCAAGTAATACCTTTACAACCAACGTAAGAAGAAAAGATCCAAGTAGTATATCCAAGTAATACCTTTACACCCAACGTAAGAAGAAAAGATCCAAGTAGTATATCCAAGTAATACCTTTACACCCAACGTAAGAAGAAAAGATCCAAGTAGTATATCCAAGTAATACCTTTACACCCAACGTAAGAAGAAAAGATCCAAGTAGTATATCCAAGTAATACCTTTACAACCAACGTAAGAAGAAAAGATCCAAGTAGTATATCCAAGTAATACCTTTACAACCAACGTAAGAAGAAAAGATCCAAGTAGTATATCCAAGTAATACCTTTACACCCAACGTAAGAAGAAAAGATCCAAGTAGTATATCCAAGTAATACCTTTACACCCAACGTAAGAAGAAAAGATCCAAGTAGTATATCCAAGTAATACCTTTACACCCAACGTAAGAAGAAAAGATCCAAGTAGTATATCCAAGTAATACCTTTACACCCAACGTAAGAAGAAAAGATCCAAGTAGTATATCCAAGTAATACCTTTACACCCAACGTAAGAAGAAAAGATCCAAGTAGTATATCCAAGTAATACCTTTACACCCAACGTAAGAAGAAAAGATCCAAGTAGTATATCCAAGTAATACCTTTACACCCAACGTAAGAAGAAAAGATCCAAGTAGTATATCCAAGTAATACCTTTACACCCAACGTAAGAAGAAAAGATCCAAGTAGTATATCCAAGTAATACCTTTACAACCAACGTAAGAAGAAAAGATCCAAGTAGTATATCCAAGTAATACCTTTACAACCAACGTAAGAAGAAAAGATCCAAGTAGTATATCCAAGTAATACCTTTACACCCAACGTAAGAAGAAAAGATCCAAGTAGTATATCCAAGTAATACCTTTACACCCAGCGTAAGAAGAAAAGATCCAAGTAGTATATCCAAGTAATACCTTTACAACCAACGTAAGAAGAAAAGTACCAAGTAGTATATCCAAGTAATACCTTTACAACCAACGTAAGAAGAAAAGATCCAAGTAGTATATCCAAGTAATACCTTTACACCCAGCGTAAGAAGAAAAGATCCAAGTAGTATATCCAAGTAATACCTTTACAACCAACGTAAGAAGAAAAGATCCAAGTAGTATATCCAAGTAATACCTTTACACCCAACGTAAGAAGAAAAGATCCAAGTAGTATATCCAAGTAATACCTTTACAACCAACGTAAGAAGAAAAGATCCAAGTAGATTGTACAATTCTGCCTCATCAATGTTACTCATACATCAAATGAACACTCAATGGGCATTAATCCCATTAAGAGTTCCCAAAAATCACTGAAATCCCACAGTTAAACAAAAAAACTTTTAACAGTGGTTAATTCAACGGAAACGGAAAGCAGTTGATAAATTGACACGTATTTGGAAATCGATCTTACCTAACAACCTTAAAAAGAACTTCTTCTGAGCCGTGGTCGAGCCAGTTTTACTTTATGGATCGACTACTTGGACACTTCTTACAGATCAATTGAAAAAGCTTGATGGTAGCTACACTGGAATGTTGAGGGTGATTCTCAAAAAATCTTGGACCGAGCATCTGACATTAGCAGAATTGTATGGGAACATACCGACAGTTATCGACACAATAATGGAAAGACGAATGAAATTAGCTAGACATTCCTCCCGTAGCAAAGACGAATTAATCTCATCCCTGACACAGAAATATTAAGGAACGTCGGAAAAACTCGTTGCGTTACTTGAGAGAAGATGATTGTCTCTGGAAACGAGAGCTTCATTGATAACGTTTTTACCGCATCAACAAACCAGCACCGGATGCGCTGCACCAAGTCATTCATCGAGTTAATAAAGCCAGCATCTTTTATAAGTTTCCTGATATTGGGTCCATCAAACACACCGGCTTTCAAAGTTTCATCACTTAGTCCAAGAAACGTGTTACAAATGTATTGGAAATCTTATTTAGACCCTTGACAAACTGTTTCGTCAGTCCCAGTTCAATGTGCACTGGAGGGCAGATGAATTTGTCTCTGAGAACGAGAGCTTCATTGACAAGGTTTTTTTCAGGGACTTTTAACCTTCGAGATGGCCACTCATTCTTTGTGTACTGCTCGTTCTTCGCTCTAATGTCCCAAATACACAAAAAATACATATGTTTTGTGTAGCCACTCTGTTGGCCAGGCAATTTTCAAGTCGACACATATCACCCATTTGTGATGTGAGTAGCTGATATGCAACATGACCTGTTTGATGGCATCGTATTTTTCTTTCAATACTGTTGAATAACCGATGGATACTGATGCGTAGCTGTTGGTGTTATGAAGTAAAACGCATTTAAAAATGCACTTGGAACTATCAAGGAACAACCTTCATTCCGCAGGATTGTATGTTTGGACACCCAGTGATTTTTGTCTTATAATGGTGACCTCTTTTCTTTCAATTCAATCTGTAATCTGCATGATCTGTAGTAGGCTAAAAAATATAATGAAGTGTCCTCAGAGAACAATGAATGTTATCTGTTTGAATTTCCCAGACCATTCTTAATCGACTTAAATGCTGGGAAATGTACTCTACAGCTCAGAACTTCAGCGTGGGATTGTAATGATCGAGCACCGAAAGATTTAAACGTAAGATGCCTGCTGTAGTTTAGCACAGTATAAATGCTGTATTAAACAAAAATTTCTTCAATGAGATGATAATCATTTTAGAACAATATATGAAGCTTCACTTCCCTTGTGGTTTTCTTGGTCATAATACATCTCTTTACAGTTCAATAAAAGTAATTTTGGATACCCTTGTACAAGAACCTTTCCAAAAGATAGCCACTGGAAACATACCTTAAAATGAAAAATGGCATTTTTATCAAATTTAGGCCCTTTGTGGATTCAGCACCATCAAATTTGCTTTAAAATATACAATGTTCACTGATATAAAAAAAATTGTTGCACAGTGTAATCTGCAACGAAATTAAAACATTTAGGCAGTTTTACCTACCTGTTGCAACGTTGAAATTGCAATAGGAATCGTCTCTTCCGTCATTTTCATCTCTGCTAGTTTCATTAGCACCTAGTCAAAAAGATCGACAAGGATGACGTATATCTCACATAACATTTAAACATATATAATACATGCAGCATAATAAAATGTAACGTAATACATGCAGCATAATAAAATGTAACATAATACATGCAGCATAATAAAATATAACATAATACATGCAGCATAATAAAATATAACATAAGACATGCAGCATAATAAAATGTAACATATAATACATGCAGCATAATAAAATATAACATAAGACATGCAGCATAATAAAATGTAACATA
>RDPX01000302.1:18789-34927 GCA_003991215.1 Morbakka virulenta
CTTTGGAACTTAAATAAAAAAAGAAGTGGAAAATTTTTGAATGGAATGATCAAAGGGGGAAAATTTTGAGAAAGACAATTGGCCCAGGCATGCCCCAAAACCCCCATTTTATTTCTGGCCGGATGGACTTCCATGTGGCTTCTAGAAAGTTACTTTTTGGGGGGGAATAAGGAAGCCCCCCCCTTCTGAATTATGTCATTTATATAGCTTCCCCCCCCCCCCCCCTAAGGTGAAGTGATGAGATTCAATATCCAAGTAACAAACATTGAATGCATGTCAGTGCATAAAAGGGTGTGCTGTGACCAGTAAAACCAAACATGGTGGGTTGTGACATTGAGGTAGAGTTTGATGAGTTGCATCATGGCTGGCATGTGACATTCAACTGCCTATTGTTTTTCCATCTTGGACAGAGCAAGGGAAATTTTCTTCTGACATTACTTTTTTGATTTCTGTATGTTTGCATCATATCAGGGTCACCAATTTAGATGCAATTAAATGGTCAAATTTTTTAGCATTGCCCCCATAACTACAGTAAACGCTTTAATAAGCCTTTTGTTAGAGGGGGGGGGGGGAGCATATTGAATTTTAGATCTTCTAGATGGAGCATGAATATCTTGATTATTTTAAGTAGCAAAGGTAGTATATAAGAATATTGTCATCTTGATCTGAGTCAATCAACAAAGCAGGAGCATCTTCAAGACAGATCAAACCTTCCCAAATTGATTCAGAAGGGCTGATTTCAATCTCCTCCTGCCCTTTGAGGTGACTTGGTAAATTGCTACAAGGCCCATTCTTAATGCATATGACCTGATATCCACAGACTTATCAATATTCCTACTTAGTGCACAAATTTTGAAACTTTGTTGTCCGAGTTCATCCGGTAGTGACTTCCATGCCTTGAGTACCCATTCAATCATTTGGTTGCTTGATGGTGCCTTCATGATCCCATGTGCAGTGAGGTAAAGCTCTTTTTTTGGAAGCTACCTGTAGTGATATTCACAAAGGTATGACATTCCAATTCTCTTTCCTGGGAAGCATCTTCCCAGTAGCCCAGCAGAAGGGCATCTGACTGGTAATCGGAAGCTCATGGATTTGGAGCCTGCCTGGGTATAATGAAAAAAATTGATTGCTGTTGATTGACAATGGAATGTAAAATGAATATTGAAGTATAAATGTGAAATTGATTTTTTACACAACATCAACAGCATCTTTTATGTAGGTCAATAATTTTTGCATGGTCTTCATTGTTAGTTTTTTACCAAAACACGTGAACAGAGTGTAAATGGTATATTCAGAAGGGGTAATCTAGCTACCAGCTTTTTTAGCAAATAGTACTTTTTTATTCCTGTTGCAGTGCAAACCATGAATGGACATACAATATTTCACTCATGAACAAAGGCACATTATCCTCCTATATAGACTGTTTACTCTGGCAAATCAAAGCATATTAGGCGGTTAGATCTCCTATTTACTGATTGTTATTTGCCACTGATTTAATACCCGTCTTTCAGCCTACCATTCATCCTCTTCGCTATTGTTGTTGAGCACTTTTGTTTACAGGATATTAACTTGCTATCCTTTTAAAGTTTAACGTCATTTCCCCCCAGCAGTTGGGGCTAAGATGGTGCTCTTCAGAGAGACTTTGTTTTGGCAGTGAGGAATTTCTTGGCCAGATGCCCTTCCTGATGCCAACCAATGGCTTTTTATTTTGTAAAGTTCCAAATTCTCCTGGTCTGCATGGGGGATCGAACCTATGACCTCTTGGTTACTGTGCAACTGCACCAACCATTAAGCCATGGCTTCTCTAATTTGCTACACCAATAATGCAAAATGCAGGGAGGAGAAGAGGGGGCAATCTCCTTAGTACTCCAAAACATCAGAAACTTTTTTAACAAGTTTGACTATTCCTAGGTAGGGTTAGGTCATTATTTCCATGGAAGTTAAGGGTATAGACACCAACAATTTTGCTCAGTAAACATCTCTTCATCCTTTATATTCTTTTGAGCAACAAATGTTCCTCAGCAATTATTCATTTACCCTTCATATTCTTTTTAACAATCCTCGATGTTTAAGCTGGAACTGACCCTGCATATAAAATAGGTACAATAAAGACTTTAACCTGAGTTGATATAGTAGAAAAACTTTGAACTTCATTAAATTTTTAGGGGAAAACTAATAGTTACATCTGAATTAGATGAAACAAAAATAATTAAGACCACATGAAGATATACAAATCTTAATCATTATTCTCAGAAATTCTAAATGATACAATAATAGTTGAATTCTGACCAAAGTAAACATGGCAGGAAGTGATGAGGATGGATCTCAAACAAAAAGGTGGCAGCAGAGACCTAACGAAGGATAGTATAACTTGGAAGTTGATTTCAAGAAAGGGTCTAACACATGCTAGCGTGTAAAACGGACGTTAAACCAATATCCCCTGGTAAACATTTTGAGTCTGTTTACCCATCACAAGAAGGCATTTGATAGAACATATTACACCGAGGTAATTAGCAAACTTGAAAATCATGATATGAGTAATATAGAACTTGAATAATCTAAAACTATATTTTAACCACTACAAATGAGTATTTCTAGAGAGTTATTTTTTTTTGAAAAATTACCATTTTATACCAGAGTAGTGCATGGTCCCATTTTGGGACCCATATCATTGCTTCCCTTAAGCCCAATTTTCATTAAGTATTTAAACTATGATCCACAATGTGTGAACAGTATGTTTTGACAAAACCAGTTTTTGTGAACTTTACTACCTCTTTGTTTATTGCTAATCAAAGCACGGGACTTGGGATTATATTCAACAATCAGAGATCAATGAAACTTCCAAGGTCTTGGGAGTTGAAATTTGGAAAAATGAAGACAAATTTGCACTCAATAATATCTCCTTTAGAAACCAAAATAAGAGGTTGTGAAAGGCAACATAAAATGCATCAAAGACAATCTCCTATCTTTGTTAAAACAAGGTAATAGCCAAGGAGCACTGGGTTGTGGTCCATATTTGGAAGGAAAGGAAAACAAATTGGCTGTTAACCCTAGTTATGAAAACTTATCATACATCTTTAGTTGGTTCAACTGGCTGCAATTTGATCTTATAGAGTTCTGTACTTATAAACTTTCTCTCGTTCTTTTTCTAGCACCCTAATATCTCCAGGTATTGCGACATCCATAACTTTTCTTTCTTTCTTATTCTTATTTATTACAACGATGTCTGGTTTTCTCGCAATCACTTTTCTGTCACATCGTATCACAACATCCCACATTATCGTACACGAGTCATTCTCCAAACCCGCCCTGGGGCTCGCGCTCATATCATTTCATGGCCGCTTCTAGATCAAATTTTTTACATAATTTCAAGTGCATATATTTGCAAAAGTTATTGTTTAAACGCTTTAAATGTTCTTTTCTTGACAATGCAGTACACTCGCCTCTGAAATGCTTGACGCTGCGCGTTCTTATGGCTTGCACGACTTTGACATCCTTTCCTTCCAACAAGTCTCTAACGAATAGCGCATACGTTTTCTTGTCTTTACAGGAATTCAGATTCTGGTCTTTTTCTCGCCTCATAGTCTTCAGGCTTCAGGGAACTATCAGTCTGGATTTCCCGATTTCTTTTGACAACATTAAATAGTGACTCAGTTTGCTGCTCGACATACCAACGAAGGTTGTTTTCTTCAGCTCTGAGAGACCCTTTGCAGCCGATTGACCCTCTTCCTCCTTATCTCCTGGAAACATACAGTCGATCTTTGTCACTTTCTGGTTGAAATTCTTTGTTGATTGTGAGTATTTTTCTCTTTCTTTTTCAGTCAATTTCGTCTAATTCATAACCGAGAAATCCTGCACCAGATGTCAATAGCAAAACCGCCTACGTATTCACTGCCCTAATTTTGTTTCTCCCATTCACTCTTCGAAATTATACTCAGTCTTCTTTAATGTTGCTGTTTGAAACTTCAATAATGTCTCTTTGTTTAATTACGTCAAATTCCAATACTCCAAGATATTTATAACCACTTTGATCAACTACTTTGAGCCAATAACCTTGGACCCCTTCTGAACCAGGGCTTTTCCAATTTGGTATCTTTTTGCGTAATTTAGTAATCATTTTTTAAGTTTGATTTGTAAGTCATTTTGTTTTATTTTATTTCTCCCTTCTTCCTTTAATTCATTAAGCTGTTCTGCATTTCCATTGTAACTAACTTCTTTCTCCCCAAATCCCACTCCAGAATGGCATACTTTCACCAGCGTCCGGTTTTTTATTACAAAATGTTTTGCCATTAAGTTCTGAATATACCTCATTTTGGTCATTGTGAAATAATTTGTTTATTCTGATTTGTTCAATTCTCTGCTCGTGACGTTTTATTTCCACAAATTTGACCCGGAGGCGTTGTTTTAGTTTCTCTATTACAGTACCTAATTCTTTCTTCATTATAAGATATTTTCTTTCTAATTCCTTCAATTTTCTTGCCCTATTCAATTCATTTTCCCAAGCAGTAGCAAGAATACTGTGTATTCTTATTTCATTGACGGGGTCTTGGGTCCTCCGTTTCCGCCATGGTTCTTTCCTAGCGTTTCGTGTTCTAAAAGGCCTCAGTCCAAGCTCACGGCCAAGGAGAATTGAGCAAGCTTTAATGAAATTGATCTCAGTGAGGTTATCAGTAATAACTTTAGACAAAACTCTATTCACCTTCTGTGCATGCTCTTTTAATTTTTTCCTGTCAACTCGTTTGAACCCGCTACGTTCTTTGATGATCACTTAAAGTTTCATTGAGTTTGTCCAAGGTTTCTTCCCTGTTTTCAATCACCCCTTCCATCAATCCAACTTCTTCTGCTTCAGTTCCATCGCTTAAAACCCATCATTTAATCTCCTCTTTTTCAAGATCTGAAAGCCAGCCATTGAATAAAATAATTCTTGCTTGATCACACAATCTCTGTTCGGTTACCTTAAGTTTTCGCCTTTCATTCCAATGTTATGAATATGCTTTCTATATCCTTTAATAGGTCTTCTCTGTTCATCCACCGGCACTCCATAACAGCTATCTTTAGCACTTTATTCAATCCCATTCTAGCTGTCGTAGGATATCGTCCCCGCTGCGGCAGCAGGGGAGACTTGCTAGGCGAGGGACCTTCACATGCTGTTTTAACCCCATTAGTGCCGTTGTTTTCAACTATTTGGTTGGTCGTTCCCCTCAAAAGAGGTTGTGTTTTAAGGTCCACAGCCACCGGTGTTTTTATCGTGACATCATCACTAAGGAGTTGCCAACCAAAGCTAAAGACTCCCTCCTACACATAAGACAGATTAGACCCCGCCGGGTACCAAGCCGGTATTTCTTGGTCTCGTGGAGAGCTAACAGGTACTACACCTTGCTCAGGATGACTTGGAGGTAGTTTTGGCAAAGGGTAACCGCATTCCCCCACGTCGAAATTCCACAACTGGACGCAGTTTATTGTCAATAGATTTATTTTTATTATTATTATTATTACTACTACTACTACTACTACTACTACTACTTCTACTACTACTACTACTACTACTACAACAACTACTACTACTACTACTACTACNCTACAACAACAACTACTACTAATATTATTACTACTGCTGCTACTACTACTACTACTACTATTACTACTACTTCTACTTCTACTACTACTGTAGCTACTACCACTACCTGTACTACTTCTACTACTACTTTACTTCTGCTGCTACTACTACTACTACTACTACTACTACTACTACTACTACTACTACTACTACTACTACTTAGTTACTCCACAAAAATGGGTATAAATTGACGGTGGGGAATGAAAAAAACCTGGATAAAAATACTTCTCGCAAACATGAAAAATATCGTTCTTTGATTCGTGATTTAACATTCCAACTTTTCAAAAGTTAGCTTCCTAAATCTTTCGATTAGCTCATTTGGTATAATCTGTCAATCTTGCATTACTTTCAGTGAAGTATGCAATGATATGAACATCATCAACAAAAACGAGTGCTTTCTTCCCACCAAACTTTACAATATAATCATTCGCATTACATACTACATATTCTGTCGTAGGAACCAACTATGGACAAAGTCTCAACTATTGTCGTTTTCATAACTTTGTTAGTAAAGTATTTAATTTTGATTTTGTTAAACAGCCAAGCCAATGTAAACTACCTTGATTAGTGAGGTTTGTAATTATTTGTGTTTACAAGTTTTCATTATTATTATTATTATTATATTATTATTATCATTATTATTATTTTCTCTGTTACACACTGATATCAAATATTGTTGTTTTTTTCTCAATTGATGAGTGGATTCATGTTCCTGTGTTTTGGTAACAAGTTTCCTCAAATCCAAAGCACCCGCCGGAGGATTCTGGCGGAGTATAGCAACAGTCTTTTGGAATCCTACAATTCTGGTAGCTATCCCAATCTCCTTCAGTCTTTTTGCCAATGCATTTGTTATTGTTCCTAGCGCTTTTGTTCCACAGTTTTTTCAGTTCCCTTGTCTCGCTATTTCAATATTTTTTCTCTATATTTTTTATCAATCCTGGTATCGTATGTAACAGCAAAGTCTATAATGTGGCATTTGTTGTTTTTCTTGTCCACTACAATCATATCGGGTCTTCTTGCTTCAACAACATAGTCTATTTGTATTGAAAGACCCATAAGACCTTATACCCTTCGTTTTTGAATACAGCCTGTGGTTCATGTACATACCATTTTCCTTTCGTTTCAAAACCGTATTTTTTTCTTCCATACCTTCTAATGTGTCTTTTTTCCTACCCAATCATGCCTGCGTTTATATTCCTTTTGTGCCATTTTGCTACATTCACTTGAGATGTGACTGAGGCTTTCATCTGGTTTACCATACATCCTACATTTACTATCTTGCTGAGACTTTGCTTTTATTAAATTTGTTTTCACTGGCTGTACTTGTGCTGCCATAATGAGGGTTTCGGTTTCTCTCTTTAGGGTTCCTTCTTTCACCCACAACCATTGATATTTATCTGCCACATCTTCAGTTTGTCTAATGGACTGGCCATGCAACACTTCCTCTTTCCAGTGGTTTTCCTTTCTTGTCATTTCCTTTTCTTAAACTTCCTTTCAGTTTCAACACCCATATTCTCAGCATCACCTGTAGCTACAACTAAGAGTTTCTCCTTGTTGTCTTCGACAATTCTTTTTGGCCAATTATGGAAAGATTAACAGTATCTTCAACGCTCATGAATCCTTTCCACCTTCTTTCCTCGGTATGTATAATCTACCAACATTACTCCCCGGGTGAGTTCCTTGTACATATTAAAGAGCTTCCTTGTTCTTCGATCCATCTGTTGAAGTTCGGCCTTTTTTCAGTTGAGGAAAGCAGTGGAGTATCTTATATTCACGGGACACTTCTCTTCATCTCTTCTACCTGCACTTTATCTGCCTGCAATATACCTAAATACTTGTATCCTTTGCCTTCTTTCAGTGATTTTATAACAGTAGCAGATAACATTTTGATTTTGTCTGATTTGATCCTTTTCACTCTCTTTATTACCAATGTTGAACACTTTTCGATTCCAAATTCCATGCCAATGTACTTGCCAAATGATCTGACTTTCTGTATTAGTGAATCAAGTTCTTTTTCGCTCTTTCCATACAATTGAAGATCCCCATGTAAAGTAAATGATTAATGTTTTCTCCATTTGTTGCAAAGTCATACCCAGGCTTTGTCTTTTTCAATACATTGGTTAAGGGAATGAGTGTTATAACAAATAAAAGCAGTGATAAGGCATCTCCCTGAAATATACGTCTTTTAATCTTAACCTCTCCTAGTGATTCATTACTATATGTCAGCTCAATCCTCGAATCTTTCATTGTCCTTTCTGGAAAGTGCACTAAAGTATTGTTTATTCCTAGGATACACAAGCACTCCAAAATCCAGGAATATGGCACCATGTCAAATGATTTCCAATAGTCAATCCGTCCCATTGCCAAGTTCTTTTTCCTTTTTTTCTAATCTCTCTGAGTACCATCCTGTCAGTGTACAGCTGATCTGCTGTTCCTCTGCTCTTCCTTTTGCATCCCTTTTGTTCCTCAGGCAGAAGCTGGTTCCTATCCAAAAACGAGTAAATTTTATTTCATAATAATGCTGTTAGTAACTTCCAACAAGGGAAACATGCGATGGGACGGTAGTTACTGTGTTTCCCCCTATGACTTGTCTTTCTGTAACAGAACAGTTCGCCCCTTTTTGACCCTCGAAGCATGCAATAGAATATTTCTCTAAATGTTTATGCATTGTTGTAAATTTTTTAGCCAGAAACCTTGTACATCATCTGGTCCAGGCGCCTTCCAGTTTGGTACTTTTTAAAGAATCTCTTTTATTTTCTCTTCGTGATATTCAATTTTGATTGTCTTGGTCCAGCTTTCATCCNCAAAAACGAGTAAATTTTATTTCATAATAATGCTGTTAGTAACTTCCAACAAGGGAAACATGCGATGGGACGGTAGTTACTTGTGTTTCCCCCTATGACTTGTCTTTCTGTAACAGAACAGTTCGCCCCTTTTACCCACGCTGGTGTGTGACCCTCGAAGCATGCAATAGAATATTTCTCTAAATGTTTATGCATTGTTGTAAATTTTTTAGCCAGAAACCTTGTACATCATCTGGTCCAGGCGCCTTCCAGTTTGGTACTTTTTAAAGAATCTCTTTTATTTTCTCTTCGTGATTGTCTTGGTCCAGCTTTCATCCTCGTTTTAAAGTCTTCTAACCACTTTGGGTGACTTATTGTGTTCTACCTCTGTACTCCAAATGTCTGACCAAAACTGCCTTGCTTTATCTGCATGCGGCATTTCACATTCGCCCTGCTCCCATTCACCGTTCATTTGTTTATAGAATCCACCTTCGTTGTTCTTGAATTGTTTACTTTGTTGGTATTGCTTGGTTCTTTGATATATCTTGTATCTTTTCGTTTTGGCTTTAATCCTTTGTCTCAGCTCCTCCTTCACAAATAGCAATCCTTTCTGCTTGATCCTGTACTTTCTTTGCAATGCATCTGAAACTTTCTTCTTTACTGCTTTCATGTCAGTTAATGCATTCACTCGACCTAGATCGCTGTTCATATCTTTAACTTGCCCTTCGAGCCTACGTTTGCACCATAAATTTTTCTCTTTGGTTTTGCTTTTCAATACAAGCATTTTTATCACCACAACGGCTCCTCGATATATCAGATCATTAGTCTCGGTTATGTTGCTCACCTTAATCTTGCCCATTATACAGTCCACCTTTTCCACTGCTGCATGCAGACTTCCTTTTTCAACTCCTCTCAGTGATGAAATATTTTTCTTTCCTTCTTACCTATCTCATGTAATTTTTCAATCACATTCTTCTCTTCATCATTTACTTCCTCATAAAAGGAGAAAAACCAATCATTTAAGTAAGCCTATGATCAACATTTGACACCAGATCAACAACGCCCTCAATTCTACTGCCATTTTTGATTCTCTGTTCCACCTGTCCATACGATGCATCCTCAATCGATCGTTTTATCTCTTCAAGGTTGAGATTTGATAACCACTGCTTCTTTGTGATTTCATTCTTCTGATCTACCAATTTTTGTTCAGTAACTGGGCACATATCTCTACTAATCCACACACTGTGCATTCTTTTCCTGTTGCCATTACGGCTTGGCTCACTGTTATAATTACATTCCATAACAATCCTGTTTTCATCCTGTGACCACTTTCTCCTGAGCCTCCTAGCAGTAGTTTGATGACGACCGGGCTCATGCTGCTGGCCATAAAAGACTGCCGGGCGAGAGACTTTACCCAGTGGTTCCAGTCTCATTCAGGCCGTTGTTTGCCATACTTTGATAATCCATATTGCACTTATTCAAGGTTAGTGAGTTTTAGGTTACACTACCACCGGTATTTTTTATCGTGACACCATCATTGGGGGGTTGCCGGCCAGGGCTAAAGAGTCCCCCTACCCATGAGACAGACTAAACACCACCAGAACTTCAAGGTCTCATGACAGGCTGACAGGTGTTACACCATGCGTTGTGGTAAAGGATACCCTCACTCTCCCACGTCGAAACTCCACAACAGGATGCAGTTCTTTGTCAACATCCAGGACGAATTATTATTATTATTATTATTATTATTATTATTATTATTATTATTATTATTATTATTATTATTATCATCGAAAAATATTTGCAAAGGTAAACCTGTTCAGCTCAAGAATTTGGCTGCTGTCCTACGTGCACATGTGCAAAGTAAAAATAAACTAATATTTTAAAAGTAAAAATTTATTATTACATAATAAATAAGTGCTCAGCAACAGCTACTTTAAATGAAGCCAGCTTATCGTTTCCTTAATTTCATTCGAAAACTTGTTAATTTCACCCTGAATTAGAAAGCTGCATTTACAAGACTCCATTCTCATTTTTATTTCTGTTAACAGTATTTTGATTTCATGAATGACATACTAGTAATCAAATTTTCTGAAGTAATTATGAAAATGATGTGGACGTCGTAGGCTGGACAGATGACAAATGAATCTACATGATCATTCATTTACTGGGTCTCTTGGAGACAAGAAGGCGAAGCTTGATCAGCTCAAGCTTAAGTCGTGCAGTATATCTTGATCTGCTACCAAGCCAGGACCTGCAAGATCTGTTAACAAGCCTTTAAAAGTTTATTGCAAGACGTGGAAGACCACAGAAAATGTATTCCCACAACTTCTCTAACATCTTTGCTATGGAAAGTGATGAAGGAAGAACAACTACACAATTTTGTAGCGAACCAGAGATTGGAGTGGCAGTTCAATTTAAGCAGACCATCGTGGCAGGATGGCCAGTTCGAACGCATCATAGGGCTTGGCAAACAATCACTTTTCACAACCATCAGACGTTCTACGTTAACTTAGAAGCAGCTGGAATAAGTTTTACTTCTTTTTGACATCACTCTAAATAACAGACTGTTCACGTAAGTGGAAGATAACATTCAAATGATGTTTACTGATACAAACTTTAACCCCGAACAAAACATGGACCAACTTGAAGAGACAGAGTTGCGAAAATGAGCAAAATATCGACTAACCGCCAAAGGTCGCGTTTGGAGCAGATGGACGATGGAGTACCTGAGACCTCTTCGAGAATGACAAAATCAACTGCACAGTGGGAAGCAAGTAAAGTTGGAGATGTGGATATCATCTATTGAGACGAAAAGAACCGGAGTCATTGTAAGACCCGAATCGTCAACGTACTCATACTGGATCGTGACCAAGAAGTGCGAACCATTAGGTTATGGGCTGGCAAGTCAACACTAGAAGAAGTTCATATCTGACCGTCAAGGTGAAGATATTCTCAAAAAGAGACATTTAAAACGGAAGTTTGGGAGCTTTTATATTTCTCGAGAAACACTCTGTGGCACAAGGTTTATCCTGTTTCGGCTTTTGAATACTTCTGCAATTGAGTTACGCTTTAAGATGGTTTGAATGCATGGTATGCTTGATGTGTTACGACTTTTAATCATCATTCATGATTTCCTGTGAACACTATCAAAATTTGTTTTGATGGTACTGGGGGGTATGGGTTGCTGCAATACGTCATAGTAGATTCCATCATTGAATGGTAGATGGTATGAGCAATATTGTGCGATGGTGATATTGTGTGGCGTATTCGTCCAGATTATTTTATTCGAGATGAAGATTTATTTTGAATTTATGGTTGGTCATAAAATGTGAGATGGTTTCCCAGAACAATATCCGGGTATTCATATTTGAGCGCCTGATTAATGTTTTTTCCCACTGCATTAATATTTATACTACAAATTTTTTTAAATTTTACGGGTGCTCCACAGCCAACGAACTCTGCCTTCCCGTTACTGAAACTCGAGAGTTAAACAGTACTCTCTCATCCAGGTGGCAATTATGTCGATGTTGGTATTTAAATGAAAAAAGGTTATCTTTAAACATACACATTCAATAACATACACTGATAATTTAGCAGAGGCAAGAATGTGGATTCTTCGAAAGGCTTTTCTTAAATCTAAAAAATTGCGCTATTGTAGAGCCCGTTGTTCATATTTTGGCTGCTGCTATCGGCACAGAGCATTACAGAGTATTACAGCGTGGTTAGTTGATCGTTTTTGTGTAAATCCATATTGATTTTGTGATAGCATTTTATTTCCTACGAGAAAGTATGTGACTTGCAGATGTAATACTTTTGCGAAAATTTTCGAGAAAACATTCGAAGCTAAGATCGGTCTATAGTTAACTAAATTAATATTTGACCTTTCCTTGTAAACCGGTGTTGTTTTTCCAACTTTCTCTCAAGTTGGAAATGTACATTTCTTCAGGCTACGGTTGACGAGAATAATATTTGATCAGTTTGGCAGAATGTTGTCGCAGCCGGTAGCATTTTTGCTTGAATATCTTTTAGACTTAAGACCATGTGTTTGAGTTGGATATTGCTGAAGTTAAATCGCTTTTGATTTGTATTTACGGCTAGGCTAAGAAGAAACAAGCAGAAAATGTCCATGTGATGCCCTGTAGTCCTTTTACAGAACTTTGTGATAGTGAGCCAACTGTGCTAAAGAATGAAAAAAAAAACCCCATTTGCAATGACTTGGATATAATTATAATTGATTGTTGATCTTCATTGGCTTGTTCCATTCTGTTTTGTTCTTTGTGGGATACGTTTACTTGATTTTTATCCAGACAAGCAAAGAATGAAAGAATGGTTATAATCGGATTTTCGTTTTCGGATTTGTGATGAAATTTTTTGCCAATTCTAATCTGATCAAGTCTCGTCCGAGTTAGAGCTTTTTGCTTTGCATAGTATGTTATCCCTTCTCTCAGTAGGTGTCCTCAGGTCAGGTGTTAACCATGGGCTTGACCTGAAATCCTCATATCAACGAATGGTACATGTTTATTAATACAGCTATATAACACATTTTTTAATATTCAAACCCCTCATCCTAGTGGATGTTACATAACGTCATTTTTGAAATCCTTTTGTTACATACACGGAAAGTTCGGCAATGGTCTTCTCGCGGTTTAATTTAATGTTATCTATTTTCCGTTTAACACCAGTCAGATCATGGTCACTAATAAAGGATTCATACGCCGAAGGTGATTGGATGTTTTATTCGTTTGTATTAATGATGACGTCAAGTAGAACAGCAATTGTTTTTGTTGACGGTGTACTCTTTGTTACCCTATGCATACAGCCTTGCACGTTGAGAATATCTTTAAGGCAAACGTTATTTGTGCTTTATTGGTGCATTTAATTGTGAAAAATACGTTTACTGTTCTGTCAGATAATAATATGTAGCCTGACAAACTGTATGATAACATCAAATCTGGAGTTCATGAAGCAGCCAAAAAAAGCTTTGATCAAAAAGTGCAAGACCACCCTGAATGGATGTCTGATGAAGCAAAATAAGCCATAAAACATAAACACAGCACCAGGCAGCATCATGGTGACTTTTCAAAAGAATATAGAGAAGCACAAGCCATACCAAAGAGATCGTTAAAAAGGACACACTAAAGAACATTGAAAAATAAATTGGTTTGATGAATTCTTTCGCTACAGTCAGACCATATAAAATAGTACGTAAACTATGAACAAAGCCCAACAATATTGCCTGGGGAACAAGAACAAAGGTGGAAAAATCTTGAATGAAAAGGAATCCATCTTATAAGGCTGAGCAACTTTTTATGAGGAGCTGTACTTTGACAGTCCTACAGCAATTCCAAATACTTACAGCTCAGATGACCTCATACCCCCTATTCTCAAAGATGAAGTTGAGCTTGCAGTCAAGCACATTGAAGTTGGTGAAAGTGCAGGATTAGAAAACATTTATGTAGAATATATTAAAGCAGGAGAAGACTTCCTTGTAAATGCCTTAACACTTTAACAAGATACTACCAATAATGTTCCACAAGCTTTACAAATGCTGTGGTTGTAGTTCTATCTAAGAAAGGAAGTAAAAGGAGCAGTGGTGACCCATCAACTCGTTGGGTGGACAATATAAGGAAATGGTCTGGTCTCACCATTCAAGAATTAAATGAATCCACGAAAAACAGGGAAAGGTGGAGAAGAATAAGCCATGTTGGTACGCAATCCTTCGCAGGCGGAGGAAACGTGTAATATATTATTTGTGCTATTATTGTAAAAGCATTTGAAGGCTCTCTTTGTCTTCTGTTGATGCACTAGTAAAAATGTCATTGAGCTGTGCAAAAGTGTTTTCAAACCCTTGCTTAGTGTCAAACACCTAGGGGAAAAATTTAAATTTTTTAAGTCACCAAGCACAACACAGTTCTTTTCAAAAAACCGTTTGGCTTCTTTTTATCACGAAGGAACCACTGTTAGGAGACGGACAGGTCTTGAAAGCCTTGAAAGCGGAGGAGACACCGAAATCCCATTTAAGTGCCAGATTGAAACGAATAAAGAACCATTCAATGCACAAAAGAATGTAACCCACGAAATGCCGACTGAAATACAGCAACTTTGTGAGCGACCCCCGGGTCTGTAGAGACGAGACCCAGAACTACTGCAGTGAACGAGCAAGCAACGTCCAACACGCTGTAGATAAACAACCGGGAAAACAATGTTTTCAAGACACTCAGAAGCGGAGAGAAGAGCAGTGGCAATTGAATAAATTCAGCATGCTTGCTGAAGAAAGCAACAGAGGCATGCCTACGCTGATGGCTCACTAGAAGAGGCAACAAGAAATGGAGGTGAAATCGCACTGAAAAATGGAACATTCACCCAAGAAATCTTCCCATCTTGGAGTATGACGAATTACAAAGCTGAGACTTGGTGTTTCATTCCAGGATATTGGAGTGCCTGCATATCATGGGAATAAACAATGCTGGTACGAAGTTATCTGTGCTTGGAAAGTTGTCAACCAACTGTATGATAAGATGTTTGAACATCCTCTTCACTAAAATCCCAAGAAGACAAACTCCCTGTCAAACAGGTTGAAGCACGACCCAACAGGGTTTTTAGTCAAGATGCTTCCAGTAAAACCTACAACACCCAGCAAGTACAACTTCTGCCTTCTGCTAGCTATAAGTGAGGCCTTTGACAATGTAAGCCGCGGAATCTTACTAAAAGACTCAGGAAACACTTAAACCTGATGAGCTACACATTATGTCCATTTCATTAGAGGATGTGAACATGCAAGTTAAATTCGGAGAAGAGTAAGATGAAAACATCAAAACAAGAAAGATCACACCGCGAGACTGCCTCAGTGCAATTCTTTACATCTTCTACCTTGCCAGATGCATTGATACCGAGAGTACAGCAAGAGAGCCTTCTAGAATGAACAGATGGTTTGAAATATCTTCAGTATGGTAAGGACATCACATGGGCATCTTTTGCAAAACATCGATTAATTCACATAAAAACACCGCCCCTCCTAAAATTGAACAAACCAACCTACGAATAGACGAGTCAAAAACGGAAGAATTTAACATCGAGTAAAAGGAAAACGAAGCATGGAAAGATGCAAAGCTCTTGGAAGTCAACCTGGTACAGAAAAAGACATCAAAAGAAGAAAGATATTTGCAACTGATGCTATGCTTATAAAATGTTCAACAGGATTTTCAGCCTTAAGAGGAACTTTATTAAGATCAATCTTAGAACTTTTGATGCCTTTGTTGCAAGTGTGTTTCCGTGCAATACCGAACTATGGACTTTGCGGGAAAAGCTGGAAAACAAAAGCGACATTTTCCAACGTAGACATCTAAGAAAGGTTCTTCTAATTAATTGTCAAGGAAATATTAACAACAGCGAGTTTTACGCCAGAAGAAAATGGGAACCATAGAGTGAAATAATACGAGAAAGGAGACTGGCTAGGGCTCTCGATACTACTGCATCTCGGAGCACTAACGAGAAAAGCCCTGGAAGAATGCCTCATAAAACAGAAAAGGCCACAAGGAAGACCAAAGATGACCTGAATGCAAACCAGACATCAAGGTTAAAATAGCATGTGAATGAAACCAGTACTTTCAAAAGGAACCAAGACATTGAATAAATTATTGGAAGAGACATATGATAGTAGTAGTAGTAGTAGTAGTAGTAGTAGTAGTATTGTTAGTAGTAGTAGTGGAAGTAGTAGTAGTAGTGGAAGTAGTAG
>RDPX01000302.1:35941-73563 GCA_003991215.1 Morbakka virulenta
AGTAGTAGTAGTAGAAGTAGTAGTAGTATTATTAGTAGTAGTAGTAGTAGTAGTAGTATTGTTAGTAGTAGTAGTGGAAGTAGTAGTAGTAGTAGTGGAAGTAGTAGTAGTATTGTTAGTAGTAGTAGCAGTAGTAGTAGTAGTAGTAGTAGTAGTAGTAGTAGTAGTAGTAGTAGTAGTAGCAGTAGCAGTTACAAAGTTCTTTGAAAACACAAAAGTTGCTTATTTGAGCCCATTGATCCTGATGGTTCAGTTGGAAAAGTTAAAATTTAAGGGGCACATTTCAGGGGAATGCACTGTTTTCTCTTCTATTTGTTACAATACCGATTCCTCTCGCCAGTACATCAAGAAAGACAAAACCTAAACTCAGTTTAAATAAAAACCATGTCAAAAGTCGATAAAAGACGAACAATGATGTGCATACAAATGCACAAACAGAAAAAAGCTCCAGTGTAACTAAACCATCGTAAGAAGGAAAAGCGAAGGAAGTGAAGACGACGAACCTCATGTAAGCGCGATATTTATGAATGTTTCATAGGTAAGTTTAACATTTCAGCATTTAAAAAATAAGCCTACTAGCTACGGTACATACAGCAGATAAAACAAAACTGGCTGGCCGGCTGGCTGGCTTAGCCTTCCCCAAAACTTTATAATAATTTTCTTATCAAAGTTTTCAAATTTAACGTATCTTTGAACAACTAGTAGAGATGCACGGAGCATTTTCGGTGTATCTGGTTGAGTTCTCAAATAATTTTTGCTGTCACAAAATTTAAAAAAAGTAAAAATCACAATCAAACAATCTGACCCCGTATTGCCGGGGTCCGAAGCAACTTGAAATATTCATTTGGGGATTGTAGGAGTCTATCTTTGAAAATACAACCAATCCCCTTCCGACCCCGGTAGTTGCATTAACACTGGTATACAAAAATATTTTACCTTTCTACGTTCCCTGGTTAAATTTAATTTTAACTTGTAGGTGTAATGACATCCAACTAAACGTTGATATCCCAGTTCTCTCAGCTACAAAGCCTACTTCCAGTAGCCTAACGGAAGAGCATCTGACCGGTAATCAGAAGGTTGCTGCTTTGGAACCCACCCGGGGCTATTTTGCTTATCATAATTTTCCTACGTTTAAATTCACCACAATTGGTGACCGCAAGTTTTAATTTGATACATTTTGTTATTTTGTCTCATTTGTTAATGTAAGTTACAAGTATTCTTTGTACATTAAGACCTGTCTTTTATTGTTTAGACTCATTTTTGCCAGTAACTTTCAGTAAGTGTTTTAATTGATTGGTCTTATTATCCACACGCCATTGATTTTCATTTATACTTAAACAATTTTATTTCATTCAACGTCACACATTTTAATCACCATCTTCCTAATCAGGTCATCTCTCGTGATGCTTGTTTACATACAAATCAACATGCCGCATCCAACTAGATCACCTCTTGGTTCCACGTCCTACAGTTTCTCCAAAGATCAATTAGCTATTCTCGCCGAGAAGATTTTTGAGTCATTCTTTCTTCTCCCTCATTTTTGCCCTATCTTTTTCACCCTCTGCTTTCCCCTCCACTTCTCAATCAGTCATTGGCATAAAACACCAAATCTCTCCCACACGTTTCTTCGCAGTTTCGGGCATTAACAAGTCAATTACATTCCTGGACCGTCCACACCATTGTATGACCCCTAGAGGTTTTCGACTCCCTTCGACTGGTAGTTTCCGCAGCCCCCAGAATCCCCCCGATGGCGTATGTTATTACCATTAGCGTTTTAGCTATAATGCCCTTAACTGTTCAATCCCTGTTTATTTCAATCATCTTTATGACTGGGAAAACGAGAGAGCCACCGAGTAGCAGCGACTGACTCGATTGGCACAGGCACTCTTAATCGTCTTTTCTGCATGCAGGACGGATTTGCAGAAACCCGCACAGTGAACACTGGGGCTGAAATCAGTGTTCTACCACCTTCACCTCGTCAGCGTCTTTCTCCATCTAAATTCACTCGTCCACCCAGACTTGCTGAAGACCGTTTTAACACTGCTAAAACAGAATTCCAGTATATGTTACAAGTCGGTATCATTCGCTAATCTCAAATCTCTTGGTATTCCACTTCATATTGTTCCTAAGAAAAATCTTGGTTATTGGCACCCCTATGGTGAATATAATGCCCTAAACCGCAAAACTATTTCTGATCGCTATCGTTTTCCTTACATACAAGACTTCACTGCTCACCTTCATTGAGCTACTGTCCTTTTCCAAAGTGACCTGGTTAGGGAATATCATCAAGCTTCTGTTGCACCCCGGAACGTCCCTAAAACTATTATTACCATTCCCTTTGGTCCTATTTTTAATTTGTGCGCACGCCTTACGACCTTCGAACCTCATCTCCAACTTTTCTGAGATTCATAGATGAATTTTCCTGTGGTTTTGACTTTACCAATGATGACCTTCTTGTCGCAAACCAGACTGGGGAAGGATATCTCACGCATTTTTATCGCTTTTTTCAATGCTTGCTCGAGTATGGTGTTGTCAGCAATCCATCCAAATGTAAAGTAATGTAAAGTCGGTATTTCATTGTTTGACATTATTGGCCATCGAATTTCACCTTGAGGTATCACCTCTTTCCCACAAAAAGTTCATACTATTTAAAACTTTCCTGCACCTCCTGGTCAAGTTCTATCGTCGTTTCTTTCCAAGCTGTGCTTTTATCTTACATTCACTATGCGAGTTACTGTCTTTCAAGCATCACCACTGACATTCAGAAGAGAACATATTAGATCCAAGCAATTATGTGGACCGTTTACGTTGATTTGTTTCATCTTTTCCTGCCGTTTTAAGTCGAGAATCAACAACAACAACGCACCTTCCAAAAGAACTAACAAACTGTACGTACATTTTTAGCCGGGACGATTTTGTAAAAGCTCCACTTCAACCGCCATACAAAGGACCATATCAAGTTCTTTCAAGGCAACATAAACACTTTACACTGGACATTTTTGGTAAAAGGGACACCATTAGCATCAGCCGTTTAAAACCTGCCTTTTGGACACATTCGATTCTTCCAAGGATAATACAAACGAATATTCTGCTGACCGCTCACTGGAAACAGAGCTAAGCACAACTGCTACACCACCAAGTGCAATTCGGAAAACACGATCCAGAAGACACGTTCATTTTCTGGGCAGATTTGTCTAGCTTGAACATTAAAGATTATTCTCATAAATGAATTATTATTCTCACAATGAATTATTATTATTATCTTAAAGATTAATTTATTTAACGTATTTTAATATTCAACGGACATTGCACTGTCGATGTAGACTATATTTTTCAAATTTTTAAAATTAACATTTCTCCAATTATCGTTCGCTCCCCCAACTCGCTTTCTAGGAGAGAATGTGAGCTATGTAGTGACATAAATTATAGTTAACAAATTTTAACTCTATTACCCCATAAATACTAACGAAGGACTATTTCTGCGTCAATACGTTGGAACAGTTTTTATTTGCCCAAATTTTACTATATTCATTCTTTTGTTTTTGGCCATTCACTTTTGCTTGCTGTTGTTTTATTATTTTGTACCGATAATTTTTCTTCATGTAACATCAATTTGTAAACACATTTATGGATTTTCATGTAAATATACACCGCAATTGATAACACTGGATTGTGTGTTTTGGGTGTGTCCTTACGCCAATACAGACGCCAAACATGTTTATCTTCCAATTATGTACGTTTTGTTACTTAATCTTTATCACGTAATAAAAAATTGGTAACCTTTGACGTGAGGCAAACATGCAACCATAAAAAGCAATCCGAGAAAGAATTTCCTAGCTCTGTCTAGGACGGAAAAAGAACAGCTAACCGAATCTGACATGTCAGCCATGACGCAAGACACAAAAATCAGCGTCAACGTCATGGCACTGATCACAGCTAACTCGCCCACACCACATCAAAAACCTCTAGGGGGAGAGCTGTGTAGTGACAATTCGCAAACTGTTGATATCCCAATACTCTCTCCTGAGAAGTAAGCTCCAAGTAGCTCAGCGGAAGAACATCTGACCGGTAATCAGAAGGTCGCCGGTTCAGAGCCCATTGGAACAATTTTGTTACTCAAAATTTTTTCAACATTTCATGTCATTACATACGTCTATACCTTTATCAATGGAACCAGATGACCACTTCCCCCATCATGTTTGGTTGCTTGATGCAGACATGAATAAAAAACTTACAAAAACTGTGTATTTTGCACCTTGTGGCAAAGTACTCTAACGTAAAATTTTACCTGGTTAAATTAATTTGCTATTGTACCTTTTTATCTTCAAGAATAGGCCAACACGACCTCAATTTTTGCCCCTGGCAGCTGCCCAAGAGTTCGTATTCACGAATTCCATACTCAGTGTCCAGTTCAGTGCTGACAAATACCTTGACATCATTTATTACCTTTNTCATTACATACGTCTATACCTTTATCAATGGAACCAGATGACCACTTCCCCCATCATGTTTGGTTGCTTGATGCAGACATGAATAAAAAACTTACAAAAACTGTGTATTTTGCACCTTGTGGCAAAGTACTCTAACGTAAAATTTTACCTGGTTAAATTAATTTGCTATTGTACCTTTTTATCTTCAAGAATAGGCCAACACGACCTCAATTTTTGCCCCTGGCAGCTGCCCAAGAGTTCGTATTCACGAATTCCATACTCAGTGTCCAGTTCAGTGCTGACAAATACCTTGACATCATTTATTACCTTTCTACCTTGCCCAATTATATTTTTTGAATTATAGATCTCAATTACGCAGTAGTGGTCGAGTGATTAAATCAACAGATTATCATGCAACGGGAATCACGCCCGTGGGAGTTCAGCGCCTAATGTGTTTCTCCGTATCATACTGCTGAGTAAACTGTACCTGTTTTCGGAGATGTGGGAGATGAAAGAAATCAAGAAATTAAAAGATGTATATAGTTCAAAAGAAAGTTAAATAAAGTAACCCGCTGCGCTAAAGTGACTTCAACCCCTTGCATACGGTAAAAACCTTGAAAAACTCTTGAAATGTTGGGTGCTTTAGTCAATTTTAAGTTTCTGGTGGCAGCCCCAGTGGTTATAATAACTCACTTTGCTGTTGTTCAGGATATGTTGCCTGGTTAAATTCATTTCCGATTGTAGGTCTGTTTGCCATCATTACGGGCACTTGGACAGCTGAAATCAGAAAGGAAGTCCCGTGGTAAATGATGTTCGCAGATGATGTGGTATTCTGTGTAATGGAAAAGAGCGGGATAGCAGAAGACCTGGAACAGTGGAAACTAGCTTTGGAGAGGAGAGGAGAGAAGAGGAATGGAGGCATCACGATCAATGACCGAGTACATGTGTTTGCATGATACAACATCGGGAAGTATCGAGATGCAATCGACACATACCACAGGTAACGGAATTTAAGTACTTGGGAACCTTATTAAAGAGCGATGGTGAAGTGATTGCAGAGGTTACCCGAAGAATCCAGTGTGGCTGGAACAACTGGAAAAAGATGACTGGGGTCCTTTGCGACAAAGAAATTGCACCAAAGGTAAAGGGTAAAATATACAAGATTTTAGTGCAACCAGCAAAGCTATATGGACTGGAAACTATCCAACTCAGTGTCCGGGACACTAAGAGGCGTGAAGTAGCAGAGATGAAACTGTGCAGATTGGCTTGCGGAAATCACGTGAGGAATGATAGTATTAGAGAGAGAATGGGTGTTAAGAACATCACAGAGAGATACAGAAGAACAAGGTTGAGATGGTTTGGGCATGTTAAAAGGTAGGAAGAGAACTATGTCTGCTGGAGAATAATGGAGATGGCTGCACCTGGTAGGAGAGAATAGGATGCCCCAAGCTAAGGTAGATGGATTACATCCGAAAGGACTTGAAGAAAGTCAAGGCAGAAGAGGATGACGCCCTGGATCGAACATCGTGGAGGAGATTGACTGCCGCAGTGACCTCACGCTGAAAGTGGGATAAAGCTAGAAGAAGGAAGAAAAAAAAGGTTTTTATCTTCAAGAACATGCGAACATGACCCACCTTTTTTATCCCGGCAGCCACCAGGTTGGTCATATTTGGAAACTAGGAACAGACGACTCTCCTACCAATATTTTCCCGACTAACCAGCTTGATATTGGTAGGAGGGTAGTTGTCCTGCTGGCCCGCTTGCTGACCCTACCTTGCTAAATCTTCCTGACATACTAGTTCCTTATGTTTGCTAGAGCTTTTACTATAAAAAGTATTGTCTTCCATACTTTCTACCACTCTCATGCCCCTTTTCATTTCTCAAACAAAACCAATCTTTGCCAATTTCATTTCACAGTGACATTTAGCTGTCCTGCCCTCCCTCTTCAAGTATAACAAGTTGCTCACTTATTTCCATGTTTCACCACATTCTTCAGCCAATGAATGAGTTTTACTTGTCCACTCTGGTTTACCCACTCACATGCTTCCTTTTTCTGTTATCAGCTTTGCTTCTCGCATGGTGTACCATCCTCATCCCGCCTCTTCATTTTTGTCAAGACCATTTTTGCTCATTCTTGTTAACTCTATTTTTAGTCACATTTGACCACCCTCATCCTCCCTCGTTAAGTGTGACAAACTGCTTTTCCCTTTTATGTTTTGCAATGGCATGCAGCTGGTCCTCGTGTACCGCCCTTTTGCTCAATTTTCAAGTCTTTTTCTTTCAACTTTAGTTTGGCTTAGTTTGTACCACCCTCATCCTCCCTCTTGAAATGTGGCAAGCTGTTCATTCCTTTTGCCTTTTACAATGGCATGCAGCCAGTCTTTGTGTATACTAGCTGCACCACATCCCCTCAAACTGACAAAACCGTTTGCATAAGCCCAATCCAACAACTATGGTGATTTTCTGCCTAAGAACTTAAAATGCTTTGACCAGGAACCAAAAATTTTCATTTTTTTTTGCCAAATTTGCGACTTTTGTATCACACGCAAATGATAATTAGTTAATTACTCATTAATTAGCAAATTTACTAATAGTATAAATGAAAATGTGTGCATTATCAAGACACGTTTTCATGCCAATTTTTGTGCCGATAGCCTGAAAAAAAACCAGCCTTACGACACTTTAGTTTGCACTTTGAACACTCACCCCGTGGTACAGGATAGAACATAGATATTTTTTTAATACAAACTAACAGAAACTGCGGCTGGTAAGACAATTAAGTACTCTTATGCCCAATACAGTGCTGCAAAATACCTGGACGCTATTTATTCTCCTTCAACCTTTCCTGCTTAAATTCATTTTTTGATAAAAGACAACAGTTTTTGAAAACTGGGTACTTGACCCCATTTCCTTCTGGTGGCTGCCCCAGTGGTCATAAAAGGAAAAACACTTTGCGTTGTTCAGCGTGGGGTGACCAAGAGCCTTGTCGCCTGGTGTCAGCTTTGCACGTTCCTTTCATTTTTCGATTGCTGGTTTCAATCTAGGGTAATGGGCATGCGTAACAACAACACCGAAAACTGCATCGAAGTTTTGATATAAATGATTAATTACCATAAAACAGCCCAGGATATCTTTTGAAGTGTTCCTTTATCTTATGTTCCATATCTTTAAAAAAATGTTCCATTATCTCCCGTACCGAACATTAAAAGGCTGTGTTAAGATTTTTAAGCAGATTTCCTTTCCTTTTGCGAGATTTTTTTGTACTTGACGAGCCACAGCTTCATTTCCTGCTACCAGCCCACTGTGTCATTTTTATTCTCCACGGTCGACCGCACTTCGCAGCCTGAATCTTATTGCTGTCAAAACCATTTGGTAAAGTTGGCAAATTTTACAGGCCATTGTTTCCCTTAATTTGATTTCAGGGATTACCATTTGTACCACTGTTTTGTTGCATGTGGCTTGCATTGACTTGATCAATTGCAGAGAAATGACACTGTAGAATTACGTAATCTGCATATGTATTCACCAGTATGTTTTGGTAAATCCTCACCCACTTTGGCGACATCATTAATTCTTTGGTTATTTGAATTACTGTTGCATTCAAGAATATTCATACCGATCTAAAGCCATGTTTTTTACTGTGATCAATATGGCATCAAAACTGAGCTGAGTCGGGTTAAAACTAAATTTTAAAGTCTTACGTTCTTGGGTTTCGCAAATTGAAACCAGCTGAATGATTCATCGATCATCAGAACAGCAAATGTTCAAGGGTAATCCCCTTTTTATTTCACCATTTCAATAAGGTACATTTTTTTCACTTTGTTTAGTGCATCATTCAATCAGTCTGCGGAGTGCACGAGATAAACTTGAAAAAGGTTGAGTTTCTTTGCAGACAATTTAAAGTTTTGGAAGGGGGGTGGTGGCGAATTCAATGCAATTGTTACATAAGCTGTATTATTTTTTGTTGTTGTCAATACAACAATACACATGCTTTTTGGGATGATACTGCAGAATTACGTAATCTGCATATGTATTCACCAATATGTTTTGGTAAACCCTCACCCACTTTGGCGACATCATTAATTCTTTGGTTATTTGAATTACTGTTGCATTCAAGAATATTCATACCGATCTAAAGCCATGTTTTTTACTGTGATCAATATGGCATCAAAACTGAGCTGAGTCGGGTTAAAACTAAATTTTGAAGTCTTACGTTCTTGGGTTTCGCAAATTGAAACCAGCTGAATGATTCATCGATCATCAGAACAGCAAATGTTCAAGGGTAATCCCCTTTTTATTTCGCCATTTTAATAAGGTACATTTTTTTCACTTTATTTAGTGCATCATTCAATCAGTCTGCGGAGTGCACGAGATAAACTTGAAAAAGGTTGAGTTTCTTTGCAGACAATTTAAAGTTTTGGAAGGGGGGTGGTGGGGTGGTGGCGAATTCAATGCAATTGTTACATAAGCTGTATTATTTTTTGTTGTTAATACAACAATATACAATAATGTACTTTTACATTTGCAATTCGCATAATTTTTTTCTGGGGCTAAGAATTTTGGTAAAACGAAATCTTTTCTAATGTTGAATTGGAAAAAGAATTTTTTAGGCATTTTGTTAAAACTTGAAATGCTAACTTGAATGCGACAACATCACCCTGACTTTTAAAGTGTTATTCGGAGCAAGCTGTGGCGTGATTAACAAACCAGACCAAAGTAAAATGACGACTGTTTTTTGAAAGACGCAGTAGAATTGGGTTTTTTTTAAAGGGAAACTACCTTTAAATCTTAAAGGTTTGTCCACTCATTCAACCAGTTTTGACATTTGAAAATGGTTCTCACGATAAAAAAACACCTGTTTGAAATAAACCCAACAAATTGTGGATCTAGTACTTAAAGATTTGAAATTATATCAGGTTTGTGAGTTCTGAAAGGATAACAAAATGCTTTAAACGGATGTATTTTGTGGATTTCTTTCTTGTAAATGGCCAATTACTGTATTCATGTTAATTTTATTAAGGAATGAGTGACAAGGAAGAAAATGGAAAGGGAATTACAAAACGCAAATTACGTCGCAGGCTTTGCAAGAAAGGTTGTAAGGATCGTGTAATTCAAGTTAACAACGATGAAACTGTGACCAAACCTTGTGAAAGTAAAGTTAAATTTCTTTATAACACGCATTTATGTCATAAAAAGGAAGATTCCGATGGTTCTAAAAGTAGCAGAAAGTGTCGACCATCTGAACTGCCCTCAAAAAAAGAAGTTAAATCTGAAATGTCACCTTTAGTGATGGAAAATAACAGGATTGAAGATGAGGATGCTTCCGGTACGGGACAGAGAAAAACATCAGATAAGACAGAGGGAGCAACAAATAAAATCGGTGAAATTTCAAACTTGATATTTAACTTTGCCAGTTCCTTTGTACCACCTCCAGTCGAGGTGGTGACAAAAGAAAAAGTTCCACTTGACTTTTTGTCGCATGTTCTTGGTTTTAATGTCCATTCATCTTGCAAACAGTTAAAAACAAGAGAGTGTACATCATCTTTTACAACTGAGTCAATAAGTTCGTCAACGAATTCAAATTTAAAACGTACGTCGGAAACCGCAGTTAAACCATTAGGTGATATGAAAAAACCTAAAAAAGAAATTGCTGCAGTGGTTCAAGGCAGCAGTGCGTTTGAAAAGGATAGTTTGCAACTCGCAAGCACTAGTGAACAAGGATGTACAGCAATTCTGAATCCACTTACTGCAGATATTTCTCCTTCAACTTCCTCAGAGAATTGTATATCAAAACAGTTTGCTGACGATCTACGATACCTACGTCATCAACATCGCGATACCATTCTGCCTCGTTTGGTAAACCTTGTTGCTGCTCTTGTACGTAATGATCACCCATTAGACAATTACCTACTGGCACCCAGAGTCCCAGACAAAGACCCTAATTTACTGTCGGAGTCAACACAGTCAGAGTTGGCGTCAGACCCAGGTGAATCTTCTGTGAGCACCAAGGACAGGGAATATGATGCTCTTATTACCCAAGATGCTGATGGAGACACGTAAGTGATTTCATTCTTTCTTTTATTGGTTTGCCACTAAATTTTGGTAATTTATCCATTTTCTTTTACTTTTTGGTGACAAGAGCCTTCTTGTCAAAAAAATTATTAGTGAATATTGTTTACTTGTTATAATTTTGATTGAATTTGATTTTCATGCTATTGTCGTTGTTATATTTTTGGACGTCTATGCTGCACTTCATTCTGGGCTGTTTGACGTAATGGTCATTGGCTACGCGACTGGTACATGTAATTTTGTTTGTTTATTTGGTTGTGTATAAGGGGAATGTTCGGAGCGTCCAGCGTCACCACGAAGTTGCTGGGAAAAAACCTGAGGATGGTGGTCAAAGTTTCTAGTTCACATAATCAAAAAGAGAAAATCGAGAAGAATAATGTGAATGAAGTAAAGGAAGCCAATTGGCAGGCAACACCTGAAAATATTGATCCCAATCAACAATAATGACAGTTTGTTCACGTTATGTTGGGGCCTTGTTGGTTGGTGTGAAATAAGCACGCAAGTCTTTACCATTATACAGGATTCACGAGGAGAGTTTGCATTTATTTTAGCCTTAATATACTGACATTAAACTCTGAAGTCGCCCTGACGTTGTATTTTGAAACTTTGCGGGGGGAATTACCCTTATCTACGTCATTATCTTAAGGGAAGTAGAGGAGTGGTTCTCATCAATTCAAGGATAATGTTGAGAATTATTTAAGAAATTTTGAAAGTACATTTAAACTTATGTCGTCGGATGTTTTTTTGAATACAAAAGGAATTTCATGTGTTACTTAATATACAGCCCTTTATGAAAGGGTGTAAATCCCGATTATGATTATGTTAGATTTTGCGACAGTATTTCGTTGTGAAAGCAGGCAAGGAGCTTACACCTATATTGCAGTTACCTCTACATCTTGTTTGAAGAATTTTTATATCTTGGGGATTGGGACCAGGGAGTTTTAACTTTATGGAGCACAAGCCTCATATGTGTCCTCCGCATGCCAATGTTGTGACGGAAGTAGAGAGAAAGTCCAGGGTTACATCCCTTTGCCATAGCAATCTGAATAATTCTTGGATACCTTTCGGCAACGAAAAACTTTGCATAAAGTTGCATTTCTAATGCTCTAAAGTGGGAGAATATGTTCAATGGCATTAACTTTAAGAGTCACAACGTTTAATTCCCGTAGCAGTTTTTGATGACGTTGGAAAGAAATGTGGCTTAATTGATGGGCACATATGAGACAAATATGAATATTACAATGCCAGTACCGTTGTCATTTTGGGGCGTATAGTGCTGCTGGATGTAAAGTAACAGTGCCCGAATTACAATATGGATCTAGAGCACCATAAGCTTATAATGAAAGATTTGAGTATAATGAGTGAATACATTACTTTAAATTTGTAATATTTTTTGGGCAGGAACGGCAAATATAGCAGTTTTGAAACCACAAGTTGCTTTTAAGTTCTTGTAGATATCATGAATTACTGTGTTTTGCCAAAATTTCAGTAGAAAATTTACAGGAATATAATCCAAGGGTGACGTTGAACTTGGTAAGAAATCAATTGGCTAGTTAAGAACACATGCTAACTGGATGAATTTTGAAAATTGGATTTGTTTTATGTCCTTGCTCTTGCCCTTTTTCTTGCTCTTCCTCTTGTTCTTGTTTTTACTCTTGTTCTTGCTTTTGCATTTGTTCTTGTTCTTGTTCTTGCTCTTGTGCTTGTTCTTGCTCTCGCTCTTGTTCTTGCTCTTGCTCTCGCTCTTTTTCTTGCTTTTGTTCTTGTTCTTGCTCTTGTTCTTGCTCTTGTTCTTGCTCTTGCTCTTGCTCTTGTTCTTGCTCTTGTTCTTGCTCTTGCTCTTGCTCTTGTTCTTGCTCTTGTTCTTGCTCTTGTTCTTGTTCTTGTTCTTGCTTATGCTCATGCTCATGCTCATGCTCATGCTCATGCTCATGCTCATGCTCATGCTCATGCTCATGCTCATGCTCNCTTGTTCTTGCTCTTGCTCTTGCTCTTGTTCTTGCTCTTGTTCTTGCTCTTGCTCTTGCTCTTGTTCTTGCTCTTGCTCTTGTTCTTGCTCTTGTTCTTGTTCTTGTTCTTGCTTATGCTCATGCTCATGCTCATGCTCATGCTCATGCTCATGCTCATGCTCATGCTCATGCTCATGCTCATGCTCTTTCTCTTGCTCTTGTTCAGTCCTGGCAAGGTTGTAACTCCGAGAAAAATAAGGCAGGTTGGTACGCAATCCGCCCCTGCGAAGGCAACGTATACTAGTGAACACGTATAATCGAACGTTTAAAATTTTGGCCGAATGCTCGTAACGTATCTTACAGCAGCATTAGATTCACTTACTTATTTCATACAATTTTTTAAACATCCGTAATGAATTTGATTTAATGCCAGTTAATAAGATAAAACAGGATTAAAAGTCCATTAATGTCATCCATTTGTCTGGTTCTTGTTAACATGTTATGTTATGTTATGTTATGTTATGTTATGTTATGTTATGTTATGTTATGTTATGTTATGTTATGTTATGTTATGTTATGTTATGTTATGTTATGTTATGTTAGGTTACGTTACGTTATGTTATGTTATGTTACATTATGTTATGTTGTATTATGTTATATTATGTTATGTTATGAAAAGAGAACGAAGGAGAAGTTATTATCGTAAGCAAACAGGAGATCGTTGGATAAAGAATTCGGTGTCAAAAGTAACTTATTTTCTTTTATGAAAGAGGTCGACAAGAGACAGTCATAAAAAATGACAAGCATGCATAACACCTCTAGTCCTAAATAACTGAAAAAAAACAAAAAAACTTTCAGAGTTTCACTTCGCCTTTGCCTTGCGAGCAGGGCCTTGTAAAACCGAATTTGATGTATCGACTCAGGCTTCTGATTAATACAATAATTGTAGAGCCCCGTGTACGTTTTGTCTAAATTTTGATAAAATATGCAAGTTTTACTGCGCCTGCCCCACTTCATCGACTTTAGACACATTTTTCCTTTCCTAGTTCTCAGAGGCTACCGACTAAAGCCCGACGACCTCTGAATACTAAGCGGAACTCCCAGATTTGACCAGTTAGCCCCGGAAAAGAGATTACACTGTATGCTAATGAACAAAATGAAAGCATTGTTTAATGCAAAGAATTATAACTGGCACTCCGTACAAGTGGAGATTCTACAGGAGAACACAAGCACGAGTCTTCGGTGGTTCAGCTTTAACTACTGTGATATGGATTTGAGCTAGAAAAGTTTAGTAAGGAGACAATTGAATGTAACAATAAATTTTTTTAATTTGATTTCACTAACAGATTTTTATTGCGTCTTTCCAATAACTTTGTTGCAGTCATTTCGGCATTTTCTGTACCATTATCGTAGGTTTAGATGATGGGACCAAGAATTTTACTGACAAACCATGAGAGATCGAAATAAGGCTGAATGGTTTGAAATGTGGCTCAGAAAAAATGCTAACATGTTTTAAACTTTTATGTTTGAGGCCCATAATAAATCTTTAATGGCTTATACGTTCGTCAGTATTTTATCACTCATTTTTGTATCTTTTGCATTCAGGCCCCTACATATCATGGTAGCAAAACAAGACACTTCATCTTGTCGGACTTTGATGTCTCATTTAGATAAAAAGGCTATTAATATAAAAAATGTATTAAATCAGGTATGCCTTCCAGATTGTTACTTTTAGAATTGTATACGCATTTCAATTTCATTTTTATAATTTTCCTGTTTGCGTCCATATTCATGTTTAATACTAAACCACACGCTCAGGAGCAAATCATTTTGACATATTGAGCTAATTGCTCAAGCAGCCTTCATCAATTAGCCCCACCTAAAACGGTTTCAATGTAACATTTTAAGCCACCTTTGGGCCTTTTCACACTTAGATATACTGTAGTGAAAGACTTATTTCAATGGCTTTTTAGAAATATTTTAGCATTTAACTTTCTTGCCTGCCTTAAGAAGTGAGATATGTATAAAGTTGGTAAAATATGGACTGAATGGTAACATAGAACGATTTCCTGACTCTTGTTGAAATAAAACTCTGGAGAATTTTAAAAAGTATTTTGAGGAAAATATGCTTCTCTATGTCCGTCACTGTCTGTCTGTCAATCCTGCTGCCTGTCTGTCTGTCTCTCCCTGCCTGTCTGTCTCTGTCTGTCTCTACTTGTCAGTCTCTGCTCTGTCTGTCTCTGTCAGTCTGTCTGTCTCTCTCACTCTCTAAATGTGTGTATGGTCAGAATGGGATGATACACCTGGTAACGTAGAAAGCTCAAATTTTCTGCCAGCTACTTTGAAAACCTTGCGCAAAACATGGGACTATATGATTTTTCGAATGAAAACTGTTGCGGATCCTAGTGCTAAAAGAGGACCACGTTGTAATGTTATCAAAGAAAGAAAGTTATAATTGAACCATGAATTCAAACAGCCAACGTCATATGATGATGGTGTCGGGTAATTTGCACACCAGTGTTAAATATAGACTGTGTTATTATATATATTACTATATTATCTCATAGATAGAGACGTACATTACAAAAATGAATTTAAACAAGAGTTGTTCAGCGACCCTAAAATATGAAGGTAGAAAAAGTCAGAGTTGGATTTTGATTTTACTTAATCATCGTGAGAACAACGATTCAATGTTACTAAGACGACCCGAGCTGCGAGAGGTACCTCTGCTAGTGTATAATAAGGAAGTTCCTCTGAGCCAATAAGAAAATAATACGCGGCCCGGAAAAGTTATTCAAAAGGTTGCCAAATTGGAGAAATTTAGTGAGAAACAAGTTGTAAATTTATGATGAATATGATCTAGTGATGATGATAATGATGATGATGAAACATGGAAACGAGGAAAACTAACAAAAAGATCCATCAGAAACTAAACATTTTCCATCAGCACAACCTAAAAAGAATTTTGGAAGTATCGTGGAGAGATAGAATAACAAATGAAGAAACACTGAGGAGAACAGGACAAAGAGAAATGCTGGTAGAGGAGAGAAGGTGGAGATTGGCTGTACACGTGCTGAGACCTCCAGGTGGACGACTTGCCCACCAGGCTCTGACGTGGAGTCCAAAAGGAAAACGAAAAAGAGGCAGACCGATGAAAAATTGGCAAGCCACCTTCCAGGAGGACCTTTTCGCTAGGCGAATCTATTTTTGCAATGTACAGCTCCTGGGTGAGGACCATGATCTATGGCGTCGTCTTGCTGCCCGGTGTCACAGCAGAGACTGGAGGACCTAAGGTAAGGATGATGATGATGATAATGATGTTAATGATGATGATAAAGATGATGATGATGTTTAAGATCAGGACGACATGTTCAATTTAGGGAACACCGTAACACCAAGTTACCTAACTTTGGAAAAAATGACGTTTATAACTTTTTTATATACGTTTTTATACACAAGGACAGCTCAAAATTAGTCATAAGATACAGTGTTCCTGATTTTATCAATATGTTCTAATATTACAAATGAATTAAATCAAAATACTGGGCTTATTACAATTGTTCACTAAGGTAAATGTTCATTTTCTTTTCGGAAATGAATTCAGTTTGACCTTTATGCATAAGCATGTCATTCACTTCCTGTAACCTTATTATTTACCCTGGTAAAAATACTTCAAATATTTTGACGTTTGGCCTCAGCTGATTTTTTTAGATTTGTAAAAAATATTTTTACAATTTTATTTTTATTTTTCTTATTTTTGGCCAAGAACTTTTCTGTTACGATCTGGGCAGGATGTCATAATTATTGCTAAGGTTACTGTTTTAATAATTTTTAGGTTTCATGTAAGAACGTGAACTTCTAGCATCCCTGCTAAGCATATGCTTGACCGAAGTGAGGAGTAAATTACATGATAGGCCTGAAAAATGGGAGCGAGTAAAGATCATGTAGGGCATACTGTAAAATTTGTAAGTTTTTTCCCACTACGTGTTATCACAAAGATTTATTCCCGAAATCATCCCTGCCATGGGAGTATTTATTCTATAACACAAATGATAAGCTTATCAATTTATAGTAACTTCAAAAATGTGCAGCTCACCGCAGTTCGGAGAACTTGATATTAATGCCTTTTATAGAAGAAATTTTGACCAGGGTATCTCTTTACGATATATCACGGTATACTTCTCTCCAACCCATTCATTCTCTTTCTTCATATAGTAAATAGTTCAGTTAAGCTTGGAGCTAGTTTACGATT
Organism: Morbakka virulenta; assembly: GCA_003991215.1. NCBI lineage: Eukaryota > Metazoa > Cnidaria > Cubozoa > Carybdeida > Carukiidae > Morbakka > Morbakka virulenta. The sequence goes on from RDPX01000302.1 coordinate 52,642, forward strand.
GCTTGGCCATTAAATAAAGTTGTTTGATTGTATACTGCCTCAAGACACTGCTGTAGTATCTAGGTTCGTGACAGATAAGTCACATGTATGTCGCTCTGTTTATTATTATTTCAGTATTTAAGTAAAAGCACTCCAGATATAATTATTAGCATGCTCTTTTTTAACTGAGAACGAATATTTGTTACTTGCTGCACAATTAATCTTACTGAATTAACTAGCAGAAAAATTCTTAACAAGCTCACTAGGAAAAACAGCAATACTTTCTTTCTTTTAATTTTCGGTGGCCAGTGTGAAATATGAAATAAGGAGCATACGTACTAGTACAGTGTGGTATGTATTATTTATTCGGAAAGTAAAATCACTGATCAGGAAGTATTTTCAAGTATTTATGTTGCCTTCGGAAGGAAATATTCATCATTATGCAACATTGCAAGTCTAAAGTTTGGTATCCTGGCAACTGCTGTGTTTTCAACTGATCAAAATGAAAGCCTACAAAAAGGAATATGAAATGTTAACTTCCTTTTCAATCTTTTTTTTTTCCATACCAGATCTCAAAAGGCATTGTTTAGCCCTGATTCTCTTGTTGTTTTCTGCAGTGTTAAAAACCCTGCTTTACTTGTGGTTTTGTATTTATGGCGTCTTGACCCAGTCGAGTGCTAGCTTTCTACTAAAATACATTTAGCTTTTCTTTAGATACAGAGGCTTTTCATTGTTTTTCGCTGATTTTTTTTCTTCTTTCTATCCTATTTTTGCGCAGTACTTACTTCCACGTATTTGAAGACGGATGAAAAACCGTACTGTTCGAATTTGAATAGGTTTTTGTTATTTGGTATTAAAATTTTTCTAATACAGATCTCGGGAACTGCCTTTTGTCAGGCTAAAATAGTATAACGTTACTTATGAATGAACCTTGTTGTATGTAATGATGTCATTTTTTCCTCGTAAGCTGGAGAGCTGTAGTTTTCTGATTAGCATGATTTTATATCGTTGACCCTTCCTATTTGTAAATGAAATAGCTGGTCCTTTAACTATGACCGTGAATATATGCTGTTTTTATTTGATTCTGTAGCTTTACTTAATACAATATACAAATACTGTACAATGCAAAATCCTAGCGTTTAAAGCAATTAAAAACTGGGACTGCATCCACTCCAAATTGGTCTAGATGGACGCTTGATATTATCTCTCGTTGCCACATTAAGCTCCATTGGAATCAGTACATAAAGTTGTTCAAGCACTGTGATGCTACAAAAATTATAATCCAATTATTACTTTTATTTCTTTTTGTAGACTCCTTTACACATTGCAGCTTACCTTGGAGATACCCCCATTATTACTAATTTGATCGACAGCGGGGCGACTATTGCAACTGTGGATTGCGATGGAAATACACCTTTGCATTTGATAATTGATAAAGGTGATGATATGCAAATTAAGGCGTTTTTAAATGCAAAGTTGTCTTACGATGACCTTAAGGAAGCAATGGAAGTCGTCAATTTCAAAGGTACTTCTATTTCAATTTATTTGGTCACTTGTGATCTTGTTAGAAATAATATGAAGCTATCTATAAAGTAACGCCCTTTAGCTATTTTCTAAACTCTGAGAATTTGTTTTAGAGTAGCCTTTTGTAAAGGCACCTTTTACGGTATAGCCGAGAAAGGATTCTGCCTCTGTACAGTCCATTGATAATGTCGTGTTGAAATGAACATGTCTTTGGTTTTTCTTAAAGGCAAGTGCAATTTTCACCAAAGCTTCAAAAGTTTGATATTGATATCAAACTTATATAGGAGTCTCTCTGTTGAACGGGAATGAGCATGAAAACTTGGGGGCTGATTGGTTACCATGTACGAATCTTCCAGATGTCGCAGTTGTCTTGGAAGAGAACTGCCAGTCGTACCAGAAGCCAACAAGTCTTGACTTGTGGACTTCTTTTAAAGTTTAACCAGGGTTTTTTTTACTTTTTCTGGATGAGTAACTACTTGCAAAAAGAGTAGATACAGAAGCACCTGGATTCTGTTGCTAAGAAGGTTTAAATTTTCACGCTCAACCACCAGACAAATGAAATTTGGCATTTAGTACCTTCGTGACAAGGAAAGGTTGCTCGTTGCACCTCTGTCACTGAGAGGAAACACATACGTTTCATAACACATAGTGTTTCGAACTGTAAGTCGGTTTATAATCAGAAGCCTTTGGCAAGCGTGAGAACGCTGGTATTTACAGGAAGCTATTTGAAGCAAAACCGGAAAGCAACAACTGATGTCTCCAGTACCATATAAGAGTCAACTAAATAAGTTTTAAGTTGGAGTTAGAATGGTAAATAAAACCCAGAGACCAGATTTTATTTTCACATGCAAAATCGAGGCCGGGGCAGGTTTTTTTAATTCTTGCATGCTTGTTTTGATTTTCTTTGCTTATTCACATGGTCGAATACGACTTTTATTTTGATCTTTTTCTCTTCTTTTAAGATGATAATAGATATCTTTATTTTTCACTATTACTCAATCATGTTCTATTTTTGTTTGTTTACACAGGAGATGCAGCAATTCACATTGCCATCCGCTCAAAGAAAGAAAATGCAGCCAAACGTCTCATTGAAGCGGGATGCAATATAGATATAAAGGTACAGTAAAGATTGATTAGACAGACCATAATCTAGACTTTTGAAAAAAAAGTGGGGGATTCCACTGGTAACTTACGTTACAGTCGGAGCCTTGAAATGTATGTTACTTAGAAAGTTGGGGCTTAAGACATGCCAAGTTTTGATTTTCCACAAAAAACAGAGTGCTTCCTCCTTTTATACTGGAGTCATCTCTCTCACCCTTCCACCCCCGGCCTGTTGATTCTTATTTTTGTTTTTAGCAAAGCTTAACTATGGTAAATGACCCAACGCAGAAAACTCTGAAAATCATGTACACTTAAGGAACTCTGATTTTTCTAAAGCTAAGGAATTTTAATCTTACGTTTTCGGCAGTGTAGTAAGAAATTTCAATATATTGGGATAAGACATTAAAGATTAAAAGATTTGATGAACAGCCAATACCGGACTAAATTTCTTGATAACATAGTGTGGAAGTCAACGATGATAATAAATAAAAAAATTGAAAAGAAGTAATCATAAATTCCAATTGAATATTCGCCCTTCTAGCATAAGGAATGGGCTTTGCCTGAGGAACCACAGATGTAGACACTCCTTCCTTGGAAAGTAAAAAAGCTCTTTTCTTGAAAATCACAAATCTCTGTCGGAAGCTCAGGTAAGTATGGAAGTATCGCTTCTGTTAAGATTTCACTCTTTGATTCTTTCTTCAAGTAGTTGCTGGGCATGTATCAGTAATTACTTCAGGCTCATTTGCTTCCCACTGATCAGTCAATTCCTTCTTCACATTTGAAACGTCCACCCTCTGCAGACAGGAAAAGCATAACATTGTTTGGACACACTTTTTGTGCCACGTCTGCAAACTTATTTGTTAAGTTTATCAACATTCTTCTTTGCATAGTTCTTTACCAGACAGCTTTCTTTACAGTATCCTCCACTCCATCAGTTGGTCCTTTTCCGTGTGCAATTGCAAAAAAATGTTCAGTCAGCTACCTCCAGAGTTGGGTAGATAAGGAGATGTTGTAAGATATTTTATTACGTAAAGCGGTTTTAACATTGACTTTTAGTGACTTCACTAGCAATATGTAGCTGATTAATTTCCTTATGTGAAACTGATGTGGTATACGTTAAAATTTTTTGTGTTGAAGGCGGCAAAAGAGACTTTCTCATGACTCAATTAATCATTGACAATAGCAAAAAAAATTTTTTTTCAGTTGACGTTGATGACTGTATTGTAGATGAAAACGCTATGAGGCAACCAAAAAGTAGCGATAATTACATCCTGCGACTACTACAATTTTCCTCAAAATCAATGTGAAGGATTGCTTCGTTTTGTTTAAGATTCAATTACATTTCCTTGACTTGCTGGAGTTGTATTTTCGCAACGAAAGTATGACGACGTGTAAGGTTAATTGCTCTGCCATTACTGCACCAATAGTAGATGGAACAATGATCTTGTGGTTATTTTCCCACTGTTTATGAGAGCAAGCAAGTAATGGATGGCAATCTTAAATAAGATTAAAGTTCTTAACATTTTTGCGAATACTATACACAAAGCGAACACTTTCAGGTTTTTCCTTGCAAATCTTCTTTTTCTTCTTCTTTTTGTATCTGTTTTAAACGTTGTGGTACCCTTGTTCAGTGGTCTGACGGTTTCTGACAGTCTGCATGCAGCGTCTCCATGCGAAACGGTTTTGTGGATCCACCGTTTCCATCTTCTATGACTTTCTATCTTGTGGCACTGTCTGGATCCATGTCTTCTTTGACTGACTACCTTTCTTGCGGTTACTGACTACCTTTCTTGCGGTTACTGACTACCTTTCTTGCGGTTACTGACTTCTACGTTTGTATTTATTCAAGAATTGTTTCTTTCAACATAGCAGAACCAACGTAGCCGATTCGTTCTTAGGAGCTTGTCAAGCTTTGGGAGGTGAAGTTCTCTCAGTAAGGGACGTGATCCAATTTACTGGGCGTGTCCAGGTTTGACGTTGCACGCCCATCTGATCATAGCCTTTTCATCGCACTGTAGACGTGCGAGGGTGGACTGGGTGAGGGCCGAGCATTTATTACCGTACAAGAACACACTCCAAACACAGATGCTATTTACTCTACGCCTGGTGGCTAAGGGTACGGCCCTCGATGTTAGTATAGGTAGCAGTTCTCGAAACTTGTTCTACGTGGACTTCACTCTGACTATTGAACTAAGTTCGCTGCCACCTCCAGCAGTCAACATATCCTCCAAATAACAGAAAGGGTCTACTACTTCAAGTGTGATACCATCAACTACTGCCTCATTGTATTGGAGGCCTTTAAGTGGCCGCACCTGTTCCAGATACCTCTTGCACTTGTAGTTTGCGTACATAGTCAACCTTCCTTTCAAACCGCTACACTTTTTGTGCACCCATAGTGAACATGAACTACATAGTATGGCATTGGATCGTACACCATTTCTACACACGGCACAAGGATATTTTCCTGAATCTTTTAAAAAATGTAGGTCAGGGAAACTGACCATCACCTTTTTTTTTGATAAATTTACTCTCAATCCTTTGGCTTCCAGTTCATTTTTCCATGCTTTCAACTTTACCTGCATACAATATTTCCCACGGGTACCCCGTAAGGAACTCTCTGGACAAGGCCTCAAGCGCATTGATGAATAATAGGTGACTAAGAACTGAACCCTGATAAACTCCAACTTTCACATTGAAGTCATCACTGTACGAGTCGTCCACCCGTACTCTACCCTTTGCATTGGGGTACATGCTTTGTAGTCGAATGAGCCATTCCTCTACCCCGACTTTCCGCATTCACAACCACAGCACGTTCATAGGGACTCAAAAAGGCCTTTTCATAGACCTTCTCTAAGTCAACCAATGCCATGTAGAGTTTTTTGTCAGCACCAACATATTTTTCTTGCATTTGACGTAAGATGAAAATAGCATCAGATGTGCCTCGACCAGGTATGAAACCCAGCTGCATTTCATTGTTGTCCACTTGCTGTCTGATAATGCTGTCAGCCACTCGTTCCAAAAGTTTAATTGTTTGTTCGAAAAGCTTCAGGCCTCGGTAATTACCTCCGGCACGAAAATCGCCTTTGCCTTTAAAGCAGCTCACTATGAAGCTTTCTTCCCAGTTCTTAGGGATATGCTGTTCTCTGATGATGGCATTTGCTAGGCCCGCCATGATCTGACATCCACCACTTCCTGATGACTTCATCATTTTAGCAAAAATACGGGAAGGGCATGCTGCCTTGCCATTTTTCATTTTCTTTAAGGTGCAATCAATCATAACTGAGCTTATTTTAGTCGGCTGGCCCTGCACTGGAAATTCCCTGCTAAGATGGTCTGGGTTCCAGGGAAATAAGGAGTTCAGTTATCTTTCATAGTGTTGTTGTCAGACCCTGTGCTTGGCTACATTGTCCATGCTGAGTTGTCCATCATCATCTTCAATACTTTTCTCTCCGATAATATCCTTATTTCCCCTTCTCATCTGTTTTTCAACCTTGAAAATAGAACTATCTTTTAAAACAATGTTTCTGAACTTCGCTGTGGCAACTGCAAAGCTTAGCTGAGGAGACGATTCTTTTTGTTACATTTCTGGCCCGTGTGTATTGCACCCCTCTGCCTCCCTCTTTTCAGTCGTTGTAGTAGCTCCTCTACTCGTCTATTGCAGTGTTTACTTTCTCATCCCAGCACCAGGTCTCTTTTCTCCATTGACGTTTCTTCGTATGGCCGCAAACATTAGTAGCACTACGTAGGAGACCAGCTTTGAGTTGACGCCGAAAGTATCTTGGAATTTCTTTTGAACTGTAGACTAACCACGGCAACGATTTGCAGGATCCTGGGTTGGCCCATCTCGTGTTTCTAGTGAAAAAGGACTATCTGTGACTTAAATGCAACCCCTTATGTTCGCTGGTTCATCAAGAAGCCATTGTAATAATAAGTAACTGTTGACTACGTGACTGCAATATTCTTAAAACTTTAAACACTTTATGTTAACTTTTTCTTTCACTTGACGTAAAGAGATTCTTCATTGGCGGTCAGATTTTGTACTGATCCTTTAATTCTGGAAAGAATTAATAGCTGTGAGGAGGGTGGGAGAAGAAGGGTGGGAGAAGAAGGGCGGGAGAAGAAGGGCGGGAGAGGGAGGGTGGGAGAGAGAGAGAGAGAGAGAGAGAGAGAGAGAGAGAGAGAGAGAGAGAGAGCGAGCGAGCGAGCTTAAGTTTTTTCCTGGAAACCATCAAAAGGACTGTTAAGGGTAAGTAAACAGTTATTACCTTTTTTTCACACCTTTTTGTGACCATCAGTGTCTTTTCATTTCGAACGTATTGTAAAACGACGATACTTCAGAGCCAATGTTGTGAATTTTCCGGTTTTGATTACTTGCTGTTTCACATAATGACGAGAAATCCCTTCCGGTTAACTTAACGTGGTCAGACTCATTCGTCTCTCACGAACTCGACCCTTGAAGCGCGCAGCGGTCGATGCGCCATGATATAGTTTATTTACATTTACCTTTACCATTATATTTACATTTACATTCATTTACATTTTAGCCTCATGACCAAGTGATGGTTGTCATGAGATCGTCACATGGGGACTGCCAATCAAGAGTATTCCCTCCTCTAACTACTCTCACCCATGGGCAGTTATCATTTCAGGCCTTGGGAGAATTTCAATCCGTCCAGTGGGTTCAATTTATCCTACATGTGGTAGATCTGTGGTGTTTTGTCACATCAGTATTTTACGCCCATCCTAGCGCAACCCCTCAAAGTAGAACAAACAAATCGTGATACTGGAACGGAGTCTGTCGGGTGCTATGCCTTGCTTTGGGGTAACCGGACGATTGGTCCTGGACTGTGTATTTATTGTATTCACAGCTAACCTCCGTATCTGAAAGCCACTTCTCTATCCGCTATCTGATGACCCGTCAGAGGAGTTCACTTCTCTACACCGATGATTTTTTCAATAGTAATTACTGTTATCGTTATTATTATTATTATTATTATTATTATTATTATTATTATTATTATTTATTTTTTTTTGGTTTTTTTTGTTTTTTGTTTTGTAGTACTTGTCTACTTCTGTTGTGATGCATCCTAAGAGAACACCTACAACTAGAATGACAATTAACTTTCGGAGGCACCATAATCTTCCAATTTCTCTTTTAATATTTTTCGATTTTTTTGTGTTCCTTCTGTTTTATTCTTGCATCTCCTGGCACAGCTATGTCGATAATCAAGCCCTCTTTCTTATTTTAGGTCGACGACAATAGCTGGTAGCCAATGCTCGATTTTTTAAAATCAGTTTATGTTAAAGTCCCACAGTGTACCGTAACAGATACATCTTCAATAAGACCTTCATTCTTATAATTGCACCACTACTCAGCTCTTGGTAGGTCATATTTCTTGCAAATCTCTCAATGGACTATCCGTGCTGCATTGTCATGATGTCGCTTATTTTATTTCTGGGCTAATTTAGTACACTCGCATTTCATATGATTCACCTTTTTCCCCTTCTCACCAAACATTCTACAAGTTGGCGAATCTCTTGATTTATTGATATTTTATTTCTTGTAATTCGTACGTATTATTATCATTATTATGGTTGCTTATTATTATAATAGTTATTAATGTTGTTATTTTTATTGTATGTATCACAGTTTTGATGCTTACCGAGCTATTTTACGTACCTAGGTCTGCAATACTTTTCTTGCCAATCGATGTGTCTAACAATGCAGTCTTCTAAACCTTGTAGATAGTTGTTGGTAATCCCATCGCAATACAATTGTCATGATTCCCGGGCACTGCACAAAGCACTCCAGCTACCACAAGTACAATCTTAAATTTCTTAAGGGTTCAGATTTTAAGCAGCTCCTGTTTCCACTCGTCATAATTTTCAAACTTCAAAAGAAATTCTTTTTGCCAGCCCTTGTAGCATTTTGTACGTATAGATGGAGATTAGACCACCAAAGAATGTAAATGCCCATGAAGTTGTTGATTTTGTTTGTGATGCAGTTTAATTTTGTTTTTGATAACTGAAGGTTATTTGATATGTTGCTTTTGGACTGCCTGGCGCGTTTCAAGTATATATTTTTTAAATATCATTTGCCTCATTTTGGCATTTTTGTCATATGTTCCTTAAAATGAGGGAACAAAATCATAAACGTGTTGTAGATAGTTTTTATCTCTGTTTTTAGATTTGTGTTTTTTAATATAAAGCCCATTCGTTTTAACATTTTCATTTGGTTTTATTTAAACAGGACACAGTGTATCAACTTTTAACGGTTGTTGTGGTTCCTGGGAGACCTTTAGTGTTTCGTAGTCCTCTACAAATGGCGCGCTGCATCAGAATATCTGATCAGATCATAAAAAACCCCAAAGTGTCTTTCTGCTGAAAGGAGAAGTATTTGCGCAAAAGAATTTTGGACTATGATTGTACGCAAGCGAAATATTTTTCTCCTGATATTTGTGGTTATTTCGCATTCATTACTTTTATGAGGTGTATTTTCTTATAAAATTTGTTTTTGCTGCTACTTTTTTTTCTAAATAGAGCTCCTACAGACATCAGCATATTTTCGTGCTGCCTCCTTTGAAAGTCGCCCACTTCTGCAGTGATATAGTGTTTATATCTTCTAAAGATTTTATCTAGCTTTTGTGATATTATGTGAAATATTTTCGTAGAAAAATTTGGATGTATCATAGAACTTCTTGTCTTTTTTTATTTAGGATTTTAAGGGTGGTATGACGCCCTTACACATTGCATTAGAAATGGATATGTTTGATCTCAGTCGATATCTGATACGGATGGGAGCCTCAGTAAACATTCAGAGTTACAATGATAACTTGCCTTTGCATTTAGCTTCACAGAAAGAACAGTTAGATATTATTAATTTACTCATTGATAATGGGTCGCAAGTCTCAGTTAAAAATATTGATTGTTGTAATCCGAAGGATTTAGCACGGTCTAGCAAGGTAAATTACTTGTTCTTTTAGTAAAAATCGTTTCGTTCTTTCCATAGGGAGTTTTTTTTGAAAGAAATATTTTTGTGTAGTTTGGCCTTCTAGATTCCGAGCCAAATTAACATATCAAAATAAGCCCTTTCCACAGTTCGCGAAGGAAGAGAAAAATATTCAAAATTCCATTGTTCTATTTACAAGTTTCGTGCACTTCGTTTCTTGGCAACTTGTTAAAGATTGTCAAAAATATAGTTATACATTATTTGTATATAGTTATATACTATTTGTTTTTCTACCATGTTTCAGATCAAGGCAGTGCTGGACAAAGAAATGGTACGAGTGAGGAGAAAGCGGCAGGCAAGAAAATAGAAAATTTGTTAAATTTTTTAGAATCATCTATCCAATATATTTTTTTGAAAACAAATAAACGTTTCGTTGATTTTAAAATATTGATTGTCTATAATACGAGCTGATTACAGAAGACATTAAATAAGTAAACATACGTTTTGTTACATTTAATTATGGTGATTTGATTAGTTTTCTTGATATGTATAAAGCCTTGGCAATTCTTGTACATTTTTATATACATTCTGAAGAAGAATACCTAATGTGAATACCTAAACATGTAAATGATGACAAGATTAAAAACTATCGTGTTCTTTATTAAATGTTTATCAATATTTGTGCTGAATAACAATTTTGGAAATTTCATTCGCGATGTTGGACATTCTGACCCATGACAGTTGTGAAGCTCCTTTTGTGATTTCTTTATGTTCAGGTTATCCTTTGCTTTATCAAAAGAATTCCAAGTATGTTAGGATTTAATAAGAGATAAAAATATTGAATTTACATAATCGTGTGCTATCAGAGGAAGGGGACATTCCTGAAAAATTGGTTGCATATCCACTTACAAACAATAGATTGAAAAGCAGTTCCACTTTCGAATCGCATGCACCTTTTAGCTTCCACCATAAACGATACAGGATCTGTCAAATCTTGAGCTGCTGATTTGTGTAAACAGCGATGGAGTAATACAGACAACCAGCTTTCCCAATTTATTCCTGAACCTGCGGTGAAACCTCCAGGACATGACCTGAAGCGTGAACAATGGGTGCTCTCAAATCGATTACGATCTGGATATGGACGACATGCCGATTTCATGCATAGAATTGGTCAAAGAGACAATCCATTTTGTCGTTGTGATGAAATTCAATCCCATCAACACGTATTGATTTGCCAACTGATAGGTGATATCAAAACCGTTGATGAGGACTTCCGTTTGTGGCTCAATGACAATGTCTTAGATATTTAGCATTGTTGTTTATCATACGCACACACACATATCACACACATGCCAATGTGATGCCAGGTACATAGACCGTTCGTTCGTAAAGCAGATCTATAGAATAAAAGAGCATATGCCCAGTGTTGACAAAGAAGAGTTTTGTGACAATGGTGTTCAGTCAAAAAGATAGTGCAAGAGTATAAAATTGTTAATTATGATCGAGCTTCACCACAGCAGCTGCTGCCGAGTCAAGAGTGCAATGAAAATTTGTAAATAGAACTGCCTTGCATTTGGGAGCATTGGAGGCAATTCATTTAATTTTTATTATATCTCTGTTGAAAAAAAATGTATATAATTTTCAATGGTTTTGGACAGCTAATCACAAAAATTGACCCACATTCTTGATCGACTCTTTGCTTTCTGTATTTATAAAAATCCACTTGACTAGTGTTTTCTTCTTATTCTGGGGTCCTTTCGAGTGTCAGCGAAAATGATTTCAACCAACATGAATGCGATTTTCAAGTTTTCAAACGCAAACCGTTATTATATTACAATATTTCTTTCTTGTTTTCATTATATAACCCTTCATTATCACTTTAAGGTTAGGGATCGTTCACAAATGACTTCAACCACTTTTCACCATTTTAATGCCCCTCCCCCTCTTGTCACCTTTTGGGGTTCTGACCCCCCTCCCCCTAAACTTGACCTCAATTTTGAGCACTTTTTCCCTAGACGTTTTATGCAAAGGAAGATAAAATATTAAATCTATATTCTTAATTTATGGATTTTGAGGAATAAATATTTTATTTTTTCAATAAGTTTTATTTCATCATTTCTTACAACATTTTTTGAACGCCTCTATCCCTGAAATATGAGTTTACTAAATGGCCTGGCCTTTATTCGAAGCATTGGAATATTTGTAGTTTGTAATGCAACTAAAAGGTTGTTTCTTGGTATAAGCGAAAGAGCAGAAAGACCTGCCAATCAATTTTAAGTAGAAATTGACAGAAGTACTTTATCTACTTGACATATTTAACTGATCTTGAACTAAGATTATTTTGTTTGACAGCGTATACTTTCAATATTTAGCTGTCATTTTCGCTTTCTGTACAATGCTTTCCTGGATCACGAAAGAGCTCCTGTATTTTTAATGGACCAAAGTTTACTGGATAAACAAAAGACCGTAGCTAGATATTATGACAAAACTATGATAAATAGAAAACAGTCTGTCAAATATCCACATTGGTATGTCAAGTCAACAATATCATTTACCGTCAGTCTGAGATTTGAGCTTGTTTCGCGTTGCGTACATTATTGGACAAAAGCAACGATATTTTTCGTAGGTGACGAAAATTTTGACGAAAAGTTATATCCAAAACAAAAATTTGAATGAACAACAAATTATGGTTTTTTTTATAACGGATTATTATTTTTTACTTTATATATTACAGTAAGCAAGTCGTCACACTGTAGCAAGCCTTATGTTTCTGGCAATGCATTAAAAAGAGAGACAGTGAGGTGAAAACTATTGGAGTAGCACTGAGCTCTCACTTGTAAAATAGGGCTCGAAAGTGCCCATTACAAAGATGTATCTGGAACGCATTGTCAGTATTTAGGTAAAATATATAGGTAAAATTTCTTGTATTTTAACCTTGCTGAAGGAAGTAAAACGGATGTCAAGTCGCTTAATCTCTTCTTAAGAGGGCAGATTCAGGAATAGACTACAATAAGATCAAATGAAATTTACAGTCACTTTACCCTCTTTTCTGAAAGGGTTTTCAACGTATTCCAAAATCGTGGAAGCTTTTGCTACTGCTATTGCTACTGATATCCCAGCACTATCGAAGCAGTTAACAATCATATGTTTGTTTTCTAATAGATATCTACAGATATCAACGATCCAAGATGCGTATAAGGGCTTCAAATCAGACAACCTTAATGGAGACGAGTAAAAGTTAAAATTACTTTCGCTATTGTTAAGTCATGATATGGGTAGGGTTGCCAGACGTATGGATTTCTGCGTACTGAAGTTGTTTACTGAAGTTGTTTTCAGAAGTCTGTAGGTTGACGGGAAAACCGACAGTGTGAATGAAGAAAAGTAAGTGATTTTCTTGTAATGCGGGAATATAATTTTTTCCCCATAACAATCAAATTTTTATCTTTTTAAACTTTGAGCTCTGTCTGATTTAAATTTTCTAGCATATTTTTTTTAATCATTACACCGGGTTACCAAAACTCACTTAATTTGGTCAAAAAAATTAAAAAACCCAACTTGATCATACATGAAAAGAGCTGTTCGTACCAATGATAATGAGATACATTAAAGTGCCAGTCATTAAAAATTTTCGCCGACTGGTGTTAATTGGTGACTGCAGTTAAGCTGTGAAGCCCAGCTGTTTCGTATCCTATTCCAGACGTAAGCCGAGAAAAAATTCAGTTTTTTATTTGAGTAATCCGGAATATTAATAAAACAACATCTCAGTTCTATTTTATTTAAAGTTCCTAACAGTTAATCGAAAATAACACAGGCTAATATAATAATCATAGACCAACACGGAGTTTTCTTGTGGCAGTAGGTGAATTTCCTGAGACTTTTGTAGAATTTGGAGCTGAGAGGAGTTGCTTGTTTGGAAGATTCTAAGGAGCAATGGAGTTGTTAGGAAAATAAATCTACAATGACAAGACTTTGAAAAGAAGTATCATGCAAAAAAAATACAGAAAGGACTAAATTCCAAATACTTTGTTCCAAGAGTTTTTTCTCTTTTTGGAATAAAGACCAAGAATCAGTTGTGTACTAAAGGTCTGGATACTAAAAAAGAGAGCAAATCAAGCCAACGATGACTTAATGATCACTCTTCTTCTGGACCTGACTTAGATTAGCAAATGAAAATTGAGGTGTTAACGACTTAAAGAAAAAATACACATAATTCCAGTGATTTTCAAAATTCTATGGTTCTTTTTAAAAAATGACAAAACCACTAAGAATTACTTATGAATACAGTGGCACAAAAATTAAGGAACATTTGGGTCTCAATCACACTCCCTTACATTTAAAAAACCTGTAAGCATAATGGCAGTTTTGATAATATAAATGGAAAAGGTGATGAAAAAGATCAGGTTTCACTGCCAAAGAGGAGTTTTGCCAGAATGCCAACATTTTATTGGGTCAAGAAACAAGTAAAATTTAAAAAAACAAGTAGAATCTGCCCCTTTAATAGCCATAATGAGCTGGAATTCTTACAAGTCAATGACTAATATTTACAATGTAATTGTTTTCTTTTCTTGGTATTCCATTTCTAAGATCTTTGATTTGCAACAGCCTCCAAAAAGATTTGTACTGAAAGGAAATAAACAATTTGGGCATTAAGCATAGCTTCTGTGGGTAACCTTTATACTAGCTGTTGCTATTTACCCAGGATTTCTGCACTGGGGAAGTGTAACATCTTTACACAACAAATTAAAGCACCATTGCTACATTCCTATTCCAAAATGCAATTTACAGTGGCACCACATTAACATAATGGGATTCCAACCTCTTATTGATGCTGCTTCAAACCAAGTCTAATACACACCATTAAATGACTGGCATAAACTGTGCCTTTACCAATCCTTATTCACTAACTGTGGCCTAAACAAGAGTTCCATCCTTTGGAATTTCTATAGCACCTTCTCTCTTCCAAAAGTCAACTTGAAGCTTAACAAGTTCTTCTTCTGGTTTTATAACTGGTTCTAATTCATTACCTACTAAATCTATCAGGCCCATTTTTGCCTTATTTTCTCTTTTTGGCAGGAGATGGTATACTGTTGTGTATCCATCTTTATGTTCAGCAAATCTTGGAACAAGAACATCAAAGACTTTGGGAAGTAGTGTCTTCTTCTGTGGTAAAGAAAAGTTGAAAATTTATGGTTGCAAAAAAGTAAATTTTTAACTGCTGCATAAACACTTGCAACTTCCAAAAACTAAACAACTTTCATGAGGATATACAACTGGGGTTTTTCTTGAAAATTGTTATCTATTAAAGCTTCTTTATACGTGAAAACCAAATACCTTAATCTAATAATTTGCACCAGTATTTCTGCTTACACATTTATTCAGGTTGTATATATACTGTATATTTAGAAACTTTTAGACAACAAAAGCTTCCATCTTTTGAAGTCCCAAAGTCAGACACACGTATGATGTGTCCATTGACTATAAATGGATAGTAAGTAAAGTAAGTTAGTGGTTACACACCATCTGGTGATGGATGGGTGAAAAACCCACATTCAGCACCCAACAACAAGCCAGGAAAGTTGAATGCAGGCACATGTACTGTAGCCACAAGAGTGAGATAAAATAACCAAATAGAAATGGAAACATCACTTCAACCAAAAGTGGCACCTCACAACCAGTGAGGAAAGGCACATTGCTCAAGCAGTTTTTGTTGTATGACAACAACTCATGACTACAGCACTCCCCACTCCTTGCCTGATAGCTGACAATACATGGAAAGATATCTTAGTACTAGCACTAAGTCTGGTATTTCAGCATTGAATACAGACTCGATATTTGTTATTGCCCTGTTTGGTGACAAAAACAACAACGCACAGGCAAAAAGAGCCATGTTGTTATGTATGCCAAAGTAAGTAAGCTTCATATATATATTTTATTATACTGTAGCATTTATACAATTCAAAAAAGTAATCGGTTTCAAACACTGAGACAAGATTACTCCTACATAAAAAGTATCATATTAGAAGAAAACTGATTACCGATTCAAATTACATTGGGCTCAAAGACTTCCTATGCTTTGAGAGTTACAAGTTACAAATGCACGATTCACGAATTACGNTAAGTAGATTTGTCCCATATGATCATGTCAGGTTTGTTGTGTGGTGTTTTCATAATGGTTTTGACTGTAAGTACGTAAGTAAGTAAGCAAGTAAGTAAAGTCCTTGTGGCATAAAATACCTACTAAATACATAATGCATTTTTTAATATTTTTGTATGATTGGTACTCATAGTTAAACCTATTTGTTGTCTACCTACACCTTACATGTATAAAGCCTGACAAAGGAACATATTTCAACCTTTTTTTCTTAAATGTCATGAGCTAAGAATTATTTTTCACTCAATTTTGCTCTATCAGGTTCTGATTGTGTTCAAAGCCATTCTTTTTTTGTTGTGTTTATTACAATTATTTCTTTTAAATTCTCACCAAGTTTTTTTAATTTAAACATTATAGTTTCTTATAAGTAGCTGTTTAAACTAGCTGGTGTTTTTGAAAATACAAGCCTAAAATACAAACATTTGACAAAACAAGCAATATGTTCTTTAGCAACAGAGAGTTCAAATATAAATCATACCCTGATTTATTTTGTTTTATATGTAGAAAAGGAAGATACAGGATGTGACTTGAAAATAAAAATTTCAAGCTAAATGCAGCTTATGGGGGCATGCTAGAAAAGAAAGAACTGAATATTTAGGAATAACAATGAAAGTTGTGGACTAAGGAGCATGGAAAAACTAATAACGCCTTTCATGGGCAGAACCATCAAACAAATTGGAAATTGTTGGGTGGTGAAAAAAAGTACAGTAAGAATAAAAAAAGTAATTGAGCTAAAACATTGCATCAAAAAGCCATGACACAGCAGCAAATAGACAAATAAAAAGATAAATTAAGGCATGGGCAGTCAGAAAAATAGATAGATAGATAGACATATAGATAGATAAATAGATAGATAGATAGATGGGTAGATAGATGGGTAGATAGATGGGTAGATAGATGGGTAGAAATATGGGTGGATATAGATTAACAGTTAGGAAACAACAGTGGAAGCTCAGTATTCAAAGAAATTAATATTTTTTCTGTTTAAAACAGCCAAGTATTTGTGATCATGCCCTTCCAATCATGACAAAACAAACAAAACAAAACTTCCTTGTGCAAATCTGCATTTGAAAAAGCATACTCCTTGAAACAATACTCTTTTCCATGCATAGAATTGAGAGGTAACATATCAAACTGTCAGTTCAAATAAAAGAAGCCCAAGGTATTCAAAATGAAAACTGAACACTTTCAGGTTTTAAAGTTGTGTTTCAAAATGCTTTAAAGGGCACAATAGCAGTTTACTTAAACTATTATTAGTATTGATAACAGGTCTTGAATAAGCATTCTGATCACAAAAGAAGGCATTTATCAATGTATGACAACTCATCTATAAAACCTCCTCAGTAAAGCAAAATGGAAATATAGCTGGTATGTAAAACTATGACTAACAAAACAAAACATGCAACAAAGAAATCATTTACAAAAAATTTAAAAGAAATTTTTTCAACTTTTTATAAATTGGTATTTACAGATTTGGTTAAGAAAAATATTGATGGTTGCCAGCAAATTAAATGGTTCATGGAATTACAAAACCTTAATGGTAAAAGCCAGTTATTTTTCCACAACACTAACAAATTATACAGAAATAAATCAAGTGCATGCAACAATGGAAATTATTATCATTAAATCACCATATCACAAAAATTCAAGAAAAAATGTATGCCCCAACTCACTGTTAGCCAATAATAGATAAGGTCTCTGTCTCCATCTTTTGCAACATCAATAGCCTATAAAATTTGCAAGTTAGGAAATTAATAATAACAAGATATAACTTATTTTGTTCTTTATTACAACTAAGTGTGTTCTCTCAAGTTGATTTGTTGATAAAGTCAGCTAATGAGCTAACAAAAAAATTAGAATTCAAAATCAAAATTCCACCTGTCAATTTTTTTTTTGTTGTTTGCTATATTATTTGAAAATGCTTGGAATGATACCGTTGTGTTCAGTTATAAATAACTAAACAGACAAACAAAAAATATACATATATATATATATATATATACTCAATCTGCAGACAGTACTATTTTGCCCTTTGTGGGCTCATCAGTGCAGCACAGAGCTTCCGAGACATAACTCTCTGGCCATGTTGCCAAAGCAAACACAGCTTAAAGAGTTATTGTGGGATCCTGCCAGAGTGCTCAAGCCACACATGCACAGTGAGCATTACATTACGCTAACAACAGGTTCCCATCTTAGATAGAGCATATATATATATATATATATATATATAAGATATGATAAGTTGGAAAGAATCAAAAAACTACACAGTCCATTTTGACAAGCCTGTTTCGTGATTTTATTCTTTCCAACTTATCATATCTTATATTACGCTCTGCATTTATGTATTGAGCACTTTAATACGGATAACCGAATTGAAAGCTTTATATATATATATATCCATTAAAAGAGTGTGTAGGCAATGGCATAAAGACTAACACGGCTTCAAGAAGCCCAGTGGGAAAACAAGTAAAAATTGCAACCTATATTGATTGACAAGATTCAAATAATGAAAAAAAAACAAAAACAACAATTTCCATCTTTTCACATCTTCTCTTGTTATTATACAACTTCCTTATTTTCAAACTTTTAAAAGTTCAGTTTTCCATGCCATCTGTCACACCAACCCCTGATTTCTCAGTTGGCCTATGTATGTATGTATGTATGTATGTATGTATGTATGTATGTATGTATGTATGTATGTATGTATGTATGTGTGGTTTGGGGAAGTTTAAACTGTATATCTGTAAAAAAGTTCGGATAAATGGGGTGAAATTTCCAAAGCACATCGACGTTGCCAAACTGAAAGTCCAGGATGTGTGCAAAACATTGAAAGACAAATTTGATAAGATTGAATTTGATGGAATGTGGGAGAAATTTAAGAACCAAGTGTACTCAGTGGGAGCAAAATTTCTTGGGTATAGGAAAAAGAAGCATAAAGACTGGTTTGATGACAATGATCACAAAGTCAAGCAGTTACTAGAAAGTAAAAGAAAGATGTATGAAATGGTCCTTAAAGATACCATCTTAGTTCATCCTGAAACAGAGAAGCCCTTCAAAAAACACAAAGCAGTTTTGCAACGTGAACTTAGAAAAATAAAGAGTGAATGGTGGTCACAGATTTCTTCAGAAATTCAAAGAGCATATGACGCAAAGCACATGAAGCTGTTTTATGGTCTATGACACAAACTATTTCAAGTCATATGACAACAGGTACATTATCAAAGAACCAAAGAAGATTCTGCATTGCTGGCATGAGCACTTTGCCGACTTGTTTAATAATCCTTCAGTAGTGAACACGAATATTATACAGAACCTCCCACAATGTGCTGTTAAGTTTTGAATGGATCAACTACCAAGTCGTGAAGAAGTAAAAATCGCTCTTAAACAAATCAATACAGGCAAGGCACCTGGTCAAGATGGCCTACCAGTTGAAATTCTTAAGATTGTTAGTGAAAATGTGACCAATGCAGTATTCAGTCTTATTACTAAGACCTGGTATGGCACCAACGTACCCAGGGATTGGATAGATGGTATCTTAGTGTCTCTGTTTAAAGGGAAAGGAGAGAAAGGTGTATGCAATCACTATCGGGGTATTACACTCCTAGAAGCTGTGGGGAAAGTTTTCTCAAGACTGCTGTTAAACAGGCTAATGGAAGATATCTGTCCGACAACCATTCCTGAATCGCAGAGTGGCTTTAGACATGGCAGAGGTACTATTGACATGATATTTACTGGACGTCAGCTCCAAGAGAAATGCATTGAGCAGCAGATGCCACTGTATCAAACCTTTGTTGATTTAACGAAAGCTTTCGATACTGTGAACTNCTTCAAGATACAAAAAATATTTTAATTAGAACTTAAGGAAGGTTTTGCAAATCTTAACAGTTCCACTCGTAACTATATTTTGCATTTTATTTATATGTTTCACCGTTTCTTTCTTCTCGAAACCAAGTTCTTCCATTACTTTTTGCAGACATGTTGGGACATATCCAAGTGCCCTGATGATGATTGGTAGCATTTTAAACCGATAGTCGAGATACATTATCTGCATGTTTCTCAGTAGTGGTGTGTAGTTGTTCATCTTTTCGTCGATCTTGTTTCCGATATTGATGTCAGTTGGGCAGCTGAATTCAACAATAGAGCAAACTTAAGTAGATTTGTCCCATATGATCATGTCAGGTTTGTTGTGTGGTGTTTTCATAATGGTTTTGACTGTAAGTACGTAAGTAAGTAAGCAAGTAAGTAAAGTCCTTGTGGCATAAAATACCTACTAAATACATAATGCATTTTTTAATATTTTTGTATGATTGGTACTCATAGTTAAACCTATTTGTTGTCTACCTACACCTTACATGTATAAAGCCTGACAAAGGAACATATTTCAACCTTTTTTTCTTAAATGTCATGAGCTAAGAATTATTTTTCACTCAATTTTGCTCTATCAGGTTCTGATTGTGTTCAAAGCCATTCTTTTTTTGTTGTGTTTATTACAATTATTTCTTTTAAATTCTCACCAAGTTTTTTTAATTTAAACATTATAGTTTCTTATAAGTAGCTGTTTAAACTAGCTGGTGTTTTTGAAAATACAAGCCTAAAATACAAACATTTGACAAAACAAGCAATATGTTCTTTAGCAACAGAGAGTTCAAATAGAAATCATACCCTGATTTATTTTGTTTTATATGTAGAAAAGGAAGATACAGGATGTGACTTGAAAATAAAAATTTCAAGCTAAATGCAGCTTATGGGGGCATGCTAGAAAAGAAAGAACTGAATATTTAGGAATAACAATGAAAGTTGTGGACTAAGGAGCATGGAAAAACTAATAACGCCTTTCATGGGCAGAACCATCAAACAAATTGGAAATTGTTGGGTGGTGAAAAAAAGTACAGTAAGAATAAAAAAAGTAATTGAGCTAAAACATTGCATCAAAAAGCCATGACACAGCAGCAAATAGACAAATAAAAAGATAAATTAAGGCATGGGCAGTCAGAAAAATAGATAGATAGATAGACATATAGATAGATAAATAGATAGATAGATAGATGGGTAGATAGATGGGTAGATAGATGGGTAGATAGATGGGTAGAAATATGGGTGGATATAGATTAACAGTTAGGAAACAACAGTGGAAGCTCAGTATTCAAAGAAATTAATATTTTTTCTGTTTAAAACAGCCAAGTATTTGTGATCATGCCCTTCCAATCATGACAAAACA
>RDPX01000302.1:83347-97366 GCA_003991215.1 Morbakka virulenta
CTATTTTTTTTTTTCTTAGATCTATTCATAAAAAAGAGTATATAATTGAAACAATCTGTGTACATGTGTGTATTTATTGAAACTTATACACATATTTCTACTCACTTCTATATATAACAAACACAAACACACACACACACACACACAAAAAAAAAAGAGAGAGAGAGAGAGAGAGAGAGAGAAAGAGAGAGAGAAAGAGAGAGACACACACACACACACACACACACACACACACACACTCACTCCGAAAGCTCTTCCAGCTTGTTACGTAAAATCAATTACAAAAAACACAATTTCTAAAAATAATCGTTAGGCTAAGTTATCATTAAGGTTGCCCAGGCCAAAAATCTTACCCTCTGGGTGAATCTCGATAAATCCTTTGCCTTCCTCAAACTTAATGTTAAACGCTCCTTCTCAACAAGTTCAGTAAATAAACGTCTAAAGAGTTCATGCCTCTGTAAAGAATTTCCTACTTTCGACCTGAGTATTTTTTCAAAGCATCTTGAGGCAAGAAAAGGATACTCTGCTCCACGAACAGCCATCTTGATCATCAATCAAAAGAAGCATAGTCAGTTCTAACACATAAATTGAAACAAACTGAAACTGAGGCTGCGAAGCAAGTGATAATTCACAAATGACATTGACCATTTAGAGGGGGAGGGGGTTACCTAAATGTTGACAAAAGTTGACAATGTTTTGGGTAGGGGGTTAAAGGAGGGTGAAAGTTGACGTCATACTTTGAAAAATTCAATGATTCCAAAAGCTTTAATCTTCTTTTAACTCACTCGGGAGTTTGTAAACAACCTTTTCACTAGGTCAGTACCCTCCCTTCAGTTGTTGGCTCAGGCGAAAGACGTGAGCTTTATGCTTGCGAATACCGGTTGGCAAAAGGCGTCTTATCTGTGCCCTGGTTGTTGATTCTAGGTAGGGGTTTCTATCAGTGTGTCAGAGTGCTTGTGAGTCAAACCAGCGGGGCTAACCAAGCTCTTAAATTGCTGGGTCAGCGCGGGAAAACTGATATTCTTGATGGAGTTTCTTTTTCCCAGCTCTGACCGGATACTGGCGGCTTATTGGTATCACAATCCTCGGCGACTTTCCAGTAGCTGGCGGCAATATTGTGGTACATCCACCTCGCCAAGTCGCACATCAGCCAGCGTGGCGAGTATGGCTCATCACTTGATCATGTAGTAATTTCTTAGGCATAAGTATCCGACAGGAAATACTGTGCAAGCAGATGTGCACAAACAAGTGTGATAACAGTTGTGCGGAAACACCAAATCGTTGCATTGTGGAAGCCGCAACATTAGGTGTTTCTTTAGGCGACAATTGTCTGATTTAGTAGACAGTTGGCACATTTTTATGTCCGTTTGACCTTAAGATCCGGAAAGTACCGTAATTGTCAGTTTGATGCGAGAATCTAAAAACGTCGCCCAACGCATGCTCAGTTACCAGAAATATTGGATATTTTCTCCTAAGTCTTCAGTAATGTTTGGAGTTGGGTTATGTAAGACGTTTGTTAGATCTCCCAACGAAACAAGGCTTCGTCTGACAAAGGGAGAATCTGTTAGTTGTCCCCGTTTTTATTTTGGAGAAAATTTGTTTATAATAAAATTTGCACGAGAAATCCTTGATTCTCTGTCATTCCTGCGTGGCCGCAAGTTCGTCCTGTTGCACAAACACAAATTGGACAAACCCTCAACATCAATCAACCACCCAGCGATAATCGCAGTAGACTTTAATAGTCACCACAACGAATGGGGATACACAAAAAATGACCAAGCAGGAGATCAACTCTGGGAACAATTTGAAAGAACCCAAGGCCAAAATATCGCAGAAGAACTCCTAGAATTAATGCACAACTCCCGTAAAGAAAGATGGCTCGAGTTTGTTGAAAATATGGACCTGACTCACTCCAGTCGACATGCTTGGCAAATAATAATAAAGCTTAACCCCGAATCCCAACAAACAAAAACAGCCCCACAAATTAGCGTTGAAGACATTGCGAAAGAGATAAAGCAAAGAGGACAGCATAAGCCCGACTACACTTTCGAGAAGAAAATCAGAAACAAATATCAAATGTAATAAATTCGATACCTCGTACATGATCTCTCCTTTCCATCCCAGTGACAACCAATGGAATGAAAAACGCCATTAAAAACATAAAAACCGGCAAAGCAGCAGGAATTGATGGAATTTATCCAGATATGATTACCCACCCTGGTCCCAATGCTATCAACTGGCTGGCAGCCACCATGACAAAAATCATTGACAAAGGCACATACCCACAACAATGGAGACATGAAAAAGTAGTAGCAATTTTAAAACCAGGCAAACCAGCTACAGAACCATCCAGCTACAGAACCATGTCTCTGCTCAGCTGCCTCTATAAACTTCTAGAGTGTATAATCCTCACGAGGATCACTCCATACATCGATCCTTTCGTACCCCCACAACAAGCAGGCTTCAGAGAACAAAGGAACACCACCGAACAAGTTCTAGCTCTTACTTCTTACATTGAAGCAGGATTTAAAAAGAAGTAGAAAACAGGTGCTGTGCTGATAGACCTATCGGCAACATATGACACTATGGACTGAGTGCCTCATGTACAAACTCGCAAAAATCATTCCCTGCCGAAAAACACTCAAAATACTGTCTACTATGACTGGCACCAGACAGTTCCATATTGTATTTGGTGGGAGAAAGAGTAAAACAAAGAAAATTAGAAATGGTGTCCCACAGGGCTCAGTAATTGCTCCTACACCTTTTAATGTCTATATTAGTGACATGCCAAACAGTCAATCTTTCAAGCTTGGTTACGCTGATGACTGGGTTCTAGCACATCAATCAAGAGACTGGAATGAAATTGAAAATGTACTCACCCACGATACTACCAATCTAAAACAATACTTTGACAGGTGGTACCTTAAAATGAACACAACCAAATCAGTATCGTCAGTATTCCACCTGAACAACCACCAATTTGTAAAAACTCTCAACATTAACGTCGATGGAAATACCCTCCCAGCAGATCACAACCCTAAATATCTCAGTGTGACGCTCGATCGACAACTGACATATCGACGACACTTGGAAGGCAGTTCAAACAAAATAACTAAAAGAAACTGTCTCATTAGAAAACTGGCAGGAACATCATGGGGAGCATCAACAACAGTGTTAAGAACATCAGCACTCGCCCTCTGCTACAGTGTTGCAGACTATTGCGCACCAGTCTGGACAAGAAGCCCTCATACCAACTTAGTAGACACCAAACTCAGGGACTCCATGAGAATCATCACGGGCTGCCTAAAGTCAACACCTGTGCAGTGGCTCCCAACAATGTGTGGAATCCCACTGCCCTATCTACGAAGACAAGAGGCTAACCAAAGATCCTTAGAAAAACTAAGCACAGCACCAGACAATAACCCACTAAAAGAAGTCTGCTACAATGTACCTCACACAACAAGAAAAATTTACTATCATGGAATCATGGAAGAAAGAGTGGACCAATAACACCCCAAGAGGCGGTCATCTAATAACTGACCCAACCATCAGACCCCGTAGCTTCAACAGCAACAGGAAATACTGGACTGTCAGAAATAGACTCTTGACCAGACATGCTAGGACTGCCCACAACATGCACAAATGTAAACTCAGGGACTTGCCAACATGCCCTTGATGCCACAATGCCCCAGAAACATCTGACCACATCGTCCTCCACTGTCCATTGACCAAGCTGTGTGGTGGCTATGAGACTGTCCTGGACTGCGACGACACCTTCCAAGACTGGATTGACAAGCACAATTTGGAGAAGTAGCCACACGAAACTACTACTAGTTGTTGGCTTTTGTGTCCATTCAACAACAGACCTACCTGAGGTAGTGGTGGACATCTGTTCAGGAATTGAAATGGGAGTGAAAATGATATGAGTGAAGCAGAGGATGAACAGAGTAGAGGTGATGACGATTTTACCTCATGAGTAGAATTTGATAGGAATATTTTTATGCCATTCAAAGTTTTTTCAAAGTGTAAAAAACAAGAGAGGTTCAATCGAAAGGTTATTTCATGCAATTGTTTTTTCTCTTAAGTTTTACATTTCACTCTGAGGTAATTTTTATTACCCCTGCTTCAAACTTCTAGCCCTCTTATAGTTAGAAACCCATAAATTAAGAATATAGTGTAAATATTTCATCTTCGTTTGCAGAAAAAGTTCAGGAAAAAAGTGCCCAAAATTGACAACAACTTCAGGGGAAAGGGGGGTTAGAAATCCAAAAGTTGACAAGAGTTCCTTCGTTTGTGGAGTAGTTCTTTGAGCTCTGGATTAAACCTGCGACATGATTTCTTCTTTTCAAGTTGGAATATTGGGTGTAGCAGCTTTCTGGATATTTTCAGAGTCTCTTGTACTGGTTTTCTGTATCATTTGAAGTTGGAAGATTCTTGAGCACCTCTTTCTTATGTCTCCATTGTTTTTCAAGACATCAATATAAAACTTAAGTTTAATGCTTCACTGTTTTATTTTCTGTAAAGAAATATTAAACTAGCTATCTGTGGATTATCTGCCCCTGGCCAGGCTCTCAAGTTCTTAACTGCATTTCAAGATGTGAACTGATAGCAATACAGTTTATTTAATTGCATGTTTTGTCACTGGGACTTATCCATGTGTAAAGCCTTCTGGGAGGGGCATTGAAGAACGTATTTGTGACAGTAAGATCTTTTTCTCTGTACCAATCAAGACATTTATCACCAAGATAATTTCTTACACCGTTACCAAACAGACCTACTGCTGCCCCATCCCTTCCCTCACCAACCTTTGTTATGGGCATTAAAATTGCCCATAACAATTTTGATCTCTGATTGACATGTTGACAATATCTCATTGAGTGAGTCACATAATGTATGGATCTCTTTTTCTGCTGCTTCCAACATAGGTGCATATGCAATGATATTGGTATTGAATGCATTAGATTTCATTTTTAGGCCTGTAGGATAGAACTCAGTTTGCAAATTTTTTTTACCGAGAATCAAACCATGATGATGATTGTCTCCCACAGAGAATAGGATACATTTGTCATCTTTTCTAAGATCTTCTACTTTTGTTCATCCAATTTTACATATGCCTAACCATTCAATATTCTTGCTTTTTTCAATGACAACACTGTTGAGCTTTCCAGGTTGATATAGCATGAGTATGTCCCATGTCCCAATTTTCAATAAATTTGACCTTAAATTCTTAGTTGTGGTCATCAAGTGTGTAGCTACAGTGAAAGTGTAAGAGTAACAACAATTGTGGAGAAACTGAGAGATGCAAGGCTGAGATGACTGGGCCATGGAATGAAATGAAATGAGTAAAAATGTACCAGGAAAACGTTTTATAAACCTGTAAGTGGTAGACAAACATGAGGAATGCAGAAGATGAGGTGAAGGAATATGGTTAAGAAAGGCATGGAGGAGAGAGGTGTATAGTCATATGATGCAGTGAACTGGAGGCACTTTTGGGGGGCAAATTACACAACCTGGTGTCCCCTGATCAATGGGAAACAGCACCAGAGAGAGGAGGGTGTGTAGCTACAATAACTGGATGATGATCATGACAATCCTGTAACCTCAGTATGTCTTTACCTAGTGCTACACCCTCCTTTAACATTAATTGTGTACCAGTAAGTGCCATTATCACTATTGATACTACTTGTATCCATGATTTAGTTAACTGGGCTAAAAACTGAGGCCATGTTCATTCTCCAGGGAAGACTAAAGTAAACCACCATTTCACTTCCTGATTGCTCATTTGCTGTTACTACCATTGACTCCAGAGGTTGTAGCTCTTTCATTCCACTTCCTTTCGATTTGAGTTGCTCAACAACATTGCTGTTGGCCTTTGGTCATATCCCTGACCATAGTACCCATCCCCAAACATAGATACACCAGTCATGAATTACCAAAGTGCAGCACAGAGAAAGACTCCAACCTTTGGCCAGTTTAACCTCCTTGTATGATATCAAAGGAGGAGGGCCATTCTACCATACTGGCTTTTATTACTTTGGCCTAATCATAGTAAAAAACTGGTAAAAGAAATGGATGATGAAAATGATATGGAGTATTATGTTCTTGTCTGCACACCCGATCTGTTCACTTGGAAGTTGCTTCTGACATTGTCTAGATCAACCTTTCAAGACATGGACTGTTTTATTTCAAGATGTGGTCAGCTAAGATTCATGCCTTTAGCCAATGAAACAAATTTTGTTGGTACACACAGGGAATTAAGAGTTCAAGGCTTTGTCCAGTCATTGCTACAAGACTTCTATGCCAACAAAAAGATAAAATGGAGATTCAACACTTCATAAGCTCCACACTATGGTGCCATCTTTCAACCTATGGTGAAGATGGCCAAGATGTAGATGCAATTAGTTATTGGAGAACACATTCCAGTACCAGAGCAGCTGGGCATCTATTTATATGAGGTGCAAAACTTGGTATATTTACATCCACTTGGGGCCTTGTCAGTAGACCCAAATTATGGGACATATATCATTCCAAACCACTTGCTATAACTATTCAATGTCAAACACTTGAAATGTTATGTAAAAGCATATGTTAGTAACAACATTGTGAAATTGTTGTAAGGTATCTATGAAAACATACCATGTTATGGTGCCCCTTCAAAAATGTGAGGTGCCAATCCAATTTGCAAAAAATTAACTCAGTTGAGGAATAAGCTTCCTGCATGGTGCACAAATCCATTTTCACATGTGTCAGTAGATAGCAGGAAGCAAGATAAGCCAAGTTCATGTAGATAAAAATGAAAAATGCTATACAATTCAATACCTTTGATGTGTGCAATTCCATGCATATGCAAAACAAATTTGTGTGTTTATTATCACACAAGTATAAAAGTTTTGTTTCACATTTGATATCATCTGTGGCCACTCTTCAAAACTATGTCAATGTCAATTTGTGGTCAGGTTGATTGGAATTGTTTAAAAAAGACATGGTGTTAAGAATATCATAAACATAAACATAAACACAGAATTCAGAAAAAAATGTATATTGACAAAACAATACAACAAAAAGCAGATGGAAGTCTATGGATCCTAAAATGTGAACCGAGCAGCAAGAAAACTTTTAACAGGAACACTGTAGAATTGAAAAGATTTTTGAGTTATAGAAACTAAGAAAAACTAGGCCATACACAAAAAAAGGAATTTAGAGACAAATTATGTGAAAAAAGTATGGTACAAATAATAATGGGTCTTCACTTAGGAAAATAAATTTTCTTGTACTTTCAGTGGAGGAGTTGACCAAATAAAAAGATAATGGATGCCACAGCATTATTTCAGGAATGTTTCATGTCCAAATGATTAAAATGTATTTTCAAAATAAACTATCTATCTGTACATACAATAGGTGTAGATATTTGTGCATGCTGTTTGGCCCAGATTTGCCATTTTCTCCCCCAAGTTTTGCAGTATCCATTGGTCAATGTAAGCAACAAACTACTATCCTGAAAATGTTAAAATACTTTCAAGGAACATAAAATTGTACCCTTACAACCCATACACAAATCTATTTATGCCTATATCTCCACCTTGTACATTGCCATTAAATATTTACCCCCTAATCATATGATTTGATTAAGCATAAATAAGTGATATCTTAACTCTGACCCTGACAATTTAAACTTTATTTCAAGATAAGCAATTTAGAAAGCAACAGAAAAGCTCAACACATCAGGTAGTTTTACTACCAAGAAGAGTTTAAAAATATATTTACAAAGTTCTCCCTAAAAGTTTGTAAATATAAATCTATAATACAAAATAGGCAATACCTTGTTTTAGCCCACATATTGTTTGCTTCAAAATCATCATACTAAATTAGCTTTTAGACTTTGCTAGAGCCCAAAATATGATCCACGAGGATTGTAAACGGGCTTGCATTTTTGTTATTAGGGGTTTTCTTTTCATGGTTAATGTACTCTAATATGATATATTAGATGCATCATGGTGATGAAATGTAATTTAGGTGTGGAATTGTTTTGATGGATTGGGTCTTATAGTAGCATAGTATTAACAAAATTGAGTAAAAAGGCTAACCAAGACACGGTGACATTTCCAAGTGATTAACAAGTTACAGTGACGTAAATACACTGTAAACTGCATTTGATTGATAAGAAAAGCCAATAATATGATATTGTCATTTAATCTCATTTCCATGCAAATGTTTCTTGGCTCTTTTTATCATTAACTCCCTTGTTTCTTGGATAGCGTCAAAGTATTCCTTCAAGTACTTAGTATACAACTGTATTACGTCTAAATTACTGTTTGTCTCCTGCCAATAATATGACATTGTCATTTAATCTCATTTCCATGCAAATGTTTCTTGGTTCTTTTTATCATTAACTCCCTTGTTTCTTGGATGGCGTCAAAGTATTCCTTCAAGTACTTAGTATACAACTGTATTACGTCAAAATTACTGTTTGTCTCCTGTACCATATTGGGTAACCTTGAAAGCCAGTGTAAATTGTCAATCTGTTGGACAACATCTCCAAGCTGCTTACTGAGTACAGGAATGCATTCCTTTAACTGTGACTGACTAGCAACTGGTAAAACCAAGCAGTCACTGGTATCCTCTTGAAGCGTTTTTAAGATAAACTGCTTATGTCTTATAACTTCATCTAAATCCTCAGAATTTCTTTGCAGATTTTCAATAAGAACATCAACTGATGAGGTATCCATAATATCAAAAGTTTCCTCTTTTATTTTGGCGACCCTAATCTTGTTTGCAAGTTGTCTAATTTCATCTTTTACTTTACTTATCGCGACCAACAGGTTCATTTTTTCGAGAGAAATACGCCCAGTGTGTAACGACAACCTCGAAAATTCATAATCACAGTTGTCGACAGCATCCGGTAACTTTGAAACAGGGTTACTATATTGAAGAGTATCTGTAATGCCAAACCTTTTCCCAACCTTTAAAACTTCCCTAAGTCCTCCAACTGAGGCATACATTCTTGAATCCTGAGCCCAAGGATTCTTTTCCTTCATTGCCTCTCCTCTTATGAGAGCCATTACTAACGATCAAAAAACTCTCTTCACTTGTTGATGTTCAAATGCACAAAAGACCAATATTTTGCAGTCAAATACCAGTGCTCTCGACTCCCTATGGAGTAAGTTCCCCATGTACAAATTCATAAATACATAATATGGCGGGTATTACAACATGGTTGAAGTCGGGAAGGACTTTACTTGCACCTGCTTTAAATTTTGAGTCGATTTCATTTTGTCGATACATTACGTATCGACAGCAACATCAACGAAGACAACGTGCTAGGAAAAAGAAAAATCCATTTGTTAAAAGGTTCACTGATTTTATAAAGCATGCTTGCATAACGCTGGTTAAATACGAGCGCTTGCAGACAACATTGGGGACAGCACGTCGTTTGCAGCTCTACGGAAACTTGGTATGTACTAAAGAGATTACAGCCCTGTTAATAGCTCCCTTCCACAATTCATTTTGAATGCTATAGATAACTGTTTGCCGTAGACCTACTGGTTCTTCGAGAGGCGGTATCGGTTGACCTCATTTGTATCTGTTATGTTATTCTTACTGGATAAGCCTCCTCGAGTAATTTTTTCAGGCTACGGGGAAATACTACGCTGGTAGGTTGACCAGATAAATCTTCATGCGAAGTTTGTGTTAAACTCTTAGATAGAGCAGGGCACAATGGGCTGGTAGTGCAAAATTATCCTCTTTCACATTTTCCTTATTTTGTCTTAATCTGTTTAGTCTCAGCCCTAGGCTACCATTATAAATGTTATCAGCCTACTGTCCCTTAACGGTCATAACATTTGTAGACCATTTTTTCCTATACTACCAGAGAGGAAAAGAGTTACAGTAGACTCTCAAAGGTAACTTTTTTGACATTTTAGTTCAAAACATTTTGCATCCTCATATTTTCTACTTTGTTAAGCTTATCCTGGAACATAACAATAACTTAGAAAGTTGGGTCTTTTATAAGAATCGATGCAATTTATTTTAATATCACAGCTCAAAGTACAAGAAAACAGAATTTGATTCATACTTGCCAAAGGTGGTGGTGGTGGGGGGTGGTATAGGGTTTTTAGTTCAGACTAGATTACCTCAGATGTGGTGAAACTTTGGTGGATCTCTTGTCAGTAGGTGTTAGAGCGCTTGTGAGTTCATAGCAACTTTGGTTGTTAAACAGCACAACTCCTCTGATCCCTTCTTGATAACAGCTCCTCTTGGGTTTCTTTGCCACCACTGGTCCTTGAAGGCAAGTACCAAGTTACAAACTTGGGAATGGCTTGAAGATTACCCCTTTAAACTACTGGGCAGCAGCAGTAGTGGATGGCGGCTGCTGGCGGATGATCCTCATGATGACAATGGCAGGAGTCCACTGGTCCAAGTTAGCAGGACCATGCCCCAGTTAGGTGGGTCTGTGATGAAGGAAGGCAACGGAAAACCACCTTCATTAACTTTTCCAAGGCCTTCGCCACACACATACACATGACATCACATAATCTTGATATCCGAGACAACGATGTTAACAGGGCCCATCTATGTGAGGGTGTCGCATCTGGCAGGGGAGGATGTAAGGCTTCCCAGGTCATAATGTAACGAATCCACAAATGTATACACGATCTGAGTAAAGCAACAATAAAATGTACACAAAGTGTTTGGCTTCTCAATCCTCTATTCACTTTTATACAAGACTCAAAACTTAAAACACACCATTTTTTCTTCCTTTCAACTCACCATCTCCAGCTAAACAATACAATAATTACTAAAGTATCATTGGATAATACAAAATACTTCCGCTTGAACTCAGTTATTATTACATCATAAGAATGTCCCAAAATGTCTCTTAAAATACCACACTCCCCTCTCCTTAACGAAAGTCATACTCTAAAACGAAAACAATACTAATACAAACAAGCCTACAATTTTATACCTTTTTTTTATGTTTTACAGTCTTTTTATTTTAACAGTTTAAAAAAAACTATACAAGAAAAATATTTACAAAACGGTTCTGAGAATCTTAAATGTCTCTAAATGTTTCTCATTAGGGCAAGAAAATAATTAAAATTCATTCAATCAGGCTTTATAGCGTTCAGGCGGTCTCCTTACTCTTTCCGGGAATCTGCATTCTTCTCTTCTTCCTCCGTCTGCTACGGAAATCTCTTCTTCAGCCTCCGGTACAAATCTAACCTCTGGTATGTGTTCTTTTGCCCTTGGTGCAACGTAAGTATCAATGTAAAATTCCTCTTCTTCCAAAAACAAATCATCCAATTCCCTATTATCTGCAATAACGTCTTTCTCCGTGTCAGCATAATAAGGCTTCAATCGATTAAAATGAACAGTTTTTA
The DNA here is from genome assembly GCA_003991215.1 of Morbakka virulenta. Taxonomy (NCBI): domain Eukaryota; kingdom Metazoa; phylum Cnidaria; class Cubozoa; order Carybdeida; family Carukiidae; genus Morbakka; species Morbakka virulenta. Next base: position 94,726 of record RDPX01000302.1, read on the forward strand.
TTTTCTGTGTGTCCAACGAACGAATCAAACAACTGCTATCCATCGTAGTATCAATCTCAATCTCAAATGGACCAATAAATTTTTCATCTAAGCCTCTTGCTCATTGATTACGTAGTAATACAAGATCTCCAGCAACAAAGTCTTTTTTGGATTCAACCTGATTTCTTGCATCATAAAATTTCTTTTGTTTTTCTTGTGCTGCTTTTTGTCTACTACTTGCAATATCTTTTAGATGACTAAATCAATCTTTAAGTTCTGATAAATATTTAGTAGAACCTTGAATTGGTTTCAGAGTGTTGTCCTTGCGACTAATAGAGAGTGGCAACGTAGCTTCTCTGCCATACAACATTTCAAATGGACTTAAACCAATCGATGCTTGTACTGAACTCCTATAAGCAAGAAGTGTGGCAGCAATCTGCTCATCCCAATTATCTCTATTACGTTTTACTCTCTTCCTTAAAAGTGATTTTAAAGTGCCATTAAAACGCTCACACAATCTGTCTGTTTGTGGATGATAAGGCATTGTCCACCTCTTTTCAATTCCAAATAACGAACAAATCGATTTAATGATCTTTGATTCAAAATTCGAGCCTTGATCTGTTAAAATGACAGCAGGCATACCATGTCTCGCAAATATTTCTTCTAATGCTCTAGCAACCGTCTCTGCTTCTTGGTTTGGTAATGGAATGGCTTCTGCATACTTCGTAAAATAATCAATTAGAGTCAGAATGTATCTATTTCCGGCTCTGGTACGCACTAATGGTCCAATTATATCGACTCCCACCATGTGAAATGGTATCAGAATTACTTCAATGGGCTTCATGGGATATCTCAGCCTAGGCACTACTTTATTACGTGCACATGTGTCACAAGTTTTGCAAAATACTTCAACAGACTTATTAAATCCGGGCCAATAATAATTTCTTTGGACTTGTTCGAATGTTTTAGCTACACCCATGTGACTACAAGTTGAGTGCGCTTGTGCAATAACTTTCTTCTGCTATTTGAGTTCTAATTTTCTCACTGTTGTAATCAAACCATTTCCTGCAAAGCAGACCTTGTTCGTTGATTAAAAGGCTCTCAAAAAGTTTATAAAGAAATTTCAATACCTGCGAATCAATACTGATACTGTCAGGACGTACACCATCTGTTACCCATCCAAAAGCAGTGCTTATATCTGTATCCAACAACTGAGCATCTAACAACTCTTCAGTTGTCATTCCTATAACTTTTATTCCATTTGCTGGCGCTCTTGAAAGTGCATCAGCATGAGCCATAAGTGATCCAGCTCTATGCACAATAGTATAATCAAATTCTTCCAATTTCAAAATCCATCTTGCCAGCTTACCACTAGGGTGTTTTATGTCTCTTAGCCACTGTAATGCACGATGATCAGAATACACAACCACTTTATGACCGTAAACATAAGCATTGAAATGTTCTAAACCTCACACAACCACAAAAGCTTCTTTTTTCGTAGTTGTCCAGTTCTTTTCACTGCCTGTCAACGCTCGAGATGCAAATGCAACTGTCCTTTTAACTCCTGAATCATCTTTCTGAGCAAGAATTGATCCAACACCAATATCTGAAGCATCTGTATACAACACAAACTCTCTGTCAAACCTCAGAAATGCCATAACTGGTGCAGAAATCAAAGCATTTTTCAACTCGTCAAAAGCTTTTTGACAATTTTTATCCCACAAAAACGACATCTTTCTGCAACAATTTATGCAAAGGTGTAGCAATTTCACTGAATCCACCAACAAACCTGTAATAACCTATCATACCCAAAAATGACCGCAAAGAACTAACATCAACTGGCTGTGGAAACTCTTTAATGACCGAAACCTTTTCTGAATCAGGAGCAAGACCTTCACCAGACAACTCATAACCCAAAAACCTGACTTTTGTTTGAGCTAACACACACTTTTTGGGATTTAATTTCAACCCAGCCTTTCTTATTGCTTCAAAAACATCTTGTAAATTGGCTAAATGTTCCTCCAACGAGCTCCCAAAACACAAAACATAGTCCAAATACACAAGACATTTACTACCCACAACACAGTCACCATCAAACGCTGAAATGTGGGCACAGCATTAGACATGCCAAATGGCAATTTCAAAAATTCAAAATGTCCACCTCCTGGAATTACAAATGCAGTTTTTGGAATACTTTCTTTCTCAACAGGGACCTGCCAATAACCAGAAGTCAAATCCAATGTGGAAAAATACTTCTGTCCATTTAAAGAATCAACATTGTCATTTATCTGCGGCAATGGATATGCATCTTTCACTGTCACATCATTTACTTTCCGAAAATCTATGCAAAACCTCCAGCTTCCATCCTTTTTACGCACCAAAACTATGGGACTAGCCCATGGAGAGTTACTCTGACGAATTACTCCAGCCTCAAGCATCTCATTAACCTGTTTATCCACAACTGATTTCAAAGCTTGTGGAAGTCTTCTTGGCAACTGTTTTATTGGCCTGGCATCTGCAGTATCAACAACATGTTCTGTAACATGAGTTGTGCCAATTTCTTTAACTGTAGCAGCAAAAATATCCTGTTGACCATGTAAGAATGCCTGTATAGTTTCTTTCTCTTTCTGCTCTAATTGATCAATTTCAAAATAAAAATCAC
>RDPX01000302.1:108228-122366 GCA_003991215.1 Morbakka virulenta
ATAGGAACTGTTGACCCTTACCCGACTTTTAGCATTTCTGTAAATTGCCTGAACAACCTTAATCAGCCATTCACTTACTCCTAGTTTCCGTAAAGCCCACCAAACAACTTCTCTTGGCACTCTGTCAAAGGCTTTTTCCAAATCCACAAAGGCAAAGTACATCTTCTTGTTCTTCCCAAGGTACTTGCATTTGTCTAACGATAAAAATGGCATCAATAGTTCCTCGTCCAGGCATAAAACCAAATTGCATGTCATCAATGTTTATTTCACTTCTAATTTGTTTTTCCATAACTCTTTCAACAACTTTCAGGACCTGGTCCATTAGCTTTAATCCTCTGTAATTATCTCTTTCTAGAGCTTCTCCTTTTCCTTTGTAACAATTTATAATTGTAAACTGACACCAAATGTGAATGTGAATTAATTTTTATTTAATAGACATCAGGAAATTGCTATGGTAGACATATGAATAATCTAAACTACTAAACAAGGACATGGTCAATCCTATTGCCTATTGCTTTATTTTTATATTGCTATATTTGTATATGCTATATTTAAATGACAGACTCAGTGCTATCACGGAGAGGAATGAAATGAATTTAAACATCCATCCATCCATCCATTGTTTATAGTCGGCCCTTTTCCAACTGTCATTGGGTTACCGACTTTCGACCAATCTTTGTTTTCCATCTTGTTCTATCCTTTGCATCTTCTTTTTTAAGGCCAATCTTTCCAGCATCGTTTTCCATCTTATCTCTCCATCTCATTGGTGGTTTTCCTCGTCCTCTTCTGCCTTCAACTTCAAACAGCATTGCTCTCTTTATACCTTCATTGTCTTCTTTTCTTAATACATGCCCATACCATCTCAGACAGCCCTCTCTCACAACATCATAAATTCCATACTTTAATCCAGTCAAACCCATTAAGTCTTTTTTACTTTTTCTTTCACCAAGTCTTTTTCCACACATCAATCTCAGCATTCCCTTTTCACATTTATTCAATAATCTTTCTTCATCTACTTTCACAACCCATATCTCTGCACCATAAACCATTACAGGTCCTACACACGTTGCATAGATATTCCCTTTCATTTTTAAACAGAAAAAGGAAAAACAAAAGATGGAGAGTGGCAAATTGTTGGGGGAAATTTTCAAGGGAACAGTTTACCTGGTACCTAACTATTTGGCTGCCAAATTTTTATATTCCCTTTTGCCAATCCTGTTGATAAAATGGAAGGGTTTTTTAAATTTAGTTAGATGTTTGGGTATCTCTAGTCTACTCTCATTACACTTATCTTGAATTATTTGTATCTGTTTACCTCATAAACATCTTCAAAAGCCATATGCTGGCCTAAGATCTGTCAACTTTATTGCTATAGAATGAGATTTGAGACTCTTCTTTTATCATTTCCTATTGTTGATAGGCACCCACTCCTCCTTATCAGTATCTGATCATTGTAACCTATAGTTGTTGCCAGTATTTGTACCAAATGTTTCCAATCTAGATTTTAGCTGGTGCAGTTATACTAGTAAGAGTAGTAGCATAACGTATTTCATTAAGTTGATATCTTGTTGTTTGGCCCAAAATGCTTCCTTGCTTTGAAGTGAGCCAGAATGGGCATTTCTGCAAGATATGCTACTGTGGTTTTTTACCTACCCAGTGATGCATTAAAGTTTTGCTGACAGATTGCTGGTATGTGAAAGCATACTTCTGACTGATTTGTTTATTTATCTTTGCCTTATTGAAACTTTTTTTTATTTTACATGTGAAGGATCAAGAAGCACTGAATAAATTGTATGGTGAACTAGCAGAACGTTACAAGGACATTGCGGGTCATTATGTGCAAATAACAGAGATTCCTTGGCCAAAGAAAATATGCTATCCTCCAATGGCTTATGTTGAACTTCTGCATAACAGCAAACCACCGCTTCCAAAGCTTCCAGAATTAGAGCAAGGTCGTCTTAAGACATTTCCACGTGATTCAGGGCATCATTTTCTCCAGGCAGATTAGTGTATTTGAATTTGTACATGTTAGGTTATAGGACATTTGACTTAATATTTTGATCTTTAGTAAATTTTTGAATATTATGGTACCTGAGTATAATATTTTGCAAAACGTTGACTCTCATCTATTGGTCCCATTGTCATATACTGTTGTACATCTATTAGACATTAGGGTTTTAGATTCCCCAATCAATGTTTGTTTGGAAAATAACTTTCAATAATTTATAAATAACTTGCAATCCTCCCAATTTTTATCATATTTATAAACTGTTGGCTCAGATAAGTAACTCATTTTGTTAATGGTACATCAAGTAGGATTTGTATCCACAGTGTATCATTGTAGTAAGAGCATGGTAGCATTGGTAGAGGAATATTTTATTAAAGTATTAACACTTTTCAATAAAGATCAGGGGTGGACAGTATTCCATTGAGCAAGCACGAGCACAAAAGCTACCCCCAAAATATGATATTCACCAGTTTCTGAAAAATGTTTTCTAAAATATTGGCATGATTGCTTCACATCAGGTACAAAACACCAGTGTATGATAACAGTTTAGGGTAAACAAAAATGCAACAAATGCTTTGTTTCCTAGCTTTTATAGCTATATAAAGTAGGTAGTCTTATAAAGAGAAGTCATGAAGTACCTTAAGGTACTTCATACCTTCTCTCTCTAGTAGCATGTGTAAAGTTTAATTTTTGCACAATTATTCTCAGCTCTATATTTTTTCTTTTATAATTCAAGTAAGGCACCAGTATGTGTGCCTGCAGTCATTTTCTTTTAACATTTAGAACACTAACTCAGACAATCTTCAAACATACTACACTCTACCATTCTAAAGTGTTGAGTGTTATGCATTACATGACTATCATGTATCATCCATTCTAGCATGGTAGTAGTATACAAACAACACGTGGAGTCAAGATAGTTGCTTTCGAGCTACTTTTTATTCAGGTTTCCGGTTAAGATTATTGCGTGAGGCGTGACTAGTATAATATACGGAATCCGTATTACGTATATTCAGATTTATTTAATACTGGAAATAATTAATTCTGATTCTGAGGATAGAACATAACATATCCCCCCTTCTAATAATGACTACATATTATTTGTTTTAACAGTTTGTATGAACCGAATGTCACAGTCATTCTTAAAAGTATTGCACCTTGAAATTATTTGTTATTACACTTAAACATTAACTTGAAAATTCAGTCAACTTTTGTTAATAAAAGTAACCAACAGAACCCTGGGTTCTCTGCAATCATACAAGGGATTATTATGCCCTTGACACTGTATAATTGCATATATATAAAAAGTCAAATACATCAAGGATCAAGTCTTTTCGGAGCACGTCTCTGCCTTTGAGGATACCTGGACACATGTGGAGTTTTATGTGAAGGAACTTAAACAGCTTCTGGTTGCTTAAACAGTTTCTGATGTTTTCAGAACGGATAGTGGTGATGGTGTTACGATTTCTGGATATTCGATGACAATAGATTTTTCTGCGAATGTCCGTCTACTTTTTTCGATATGCCTACGCCAGATTTCCGATTCGCTCTGTGATTTCAGCATAGATCTATGGTGTGTTGCCCTGATAAGCAAAAACCATAACAGACTGTCCAACACAGAATTCGCTAGTTTGTAATAATGATCGTGACGCGAAAGCAATGGGGCGCTGTGATCCATCTTTGAAGACGTGCGAGATTTCTGCTTGTAGTCCGTAGGGTTATGCGTCACTTGCAAAGCGCACGGCAGTGATGGACCATAATGACAGAGTACTTGAGCCGAGGTTATGAGTTCTTTGGCCTTAGTAAAGGCTTCTTGGCACTTGGATGACCATTTCCATTGTTTATTGGTTTGTAGTAACTCATTCAGAGGTCCCACGACAGTGGCAAGGTCAGGAAAGAACTTATGGTAGTAATTTACTAATCCTAAAAACGATTAAGTTGCGAAACATTCTCCGGTTTCGGCGCGTTGAACACTGCATCGACATGGTCTTGTAATTTGTGCAAGCCGCTCTTATCAATCTCGTGACCACAGTAAATAATTTTGTCCATTAGAAATTTGTATTTTCCCAGATTTGCACGCAACCCAAAGCCATCCAGCCGTTGCAACAGTTTGCTGAGGCACTGTAAATGTTCTTCGTCTGTAATGCCAGTCATGATTTTATTATCAAAGATGCACTATGTACAAGGTATGTCTATCAGCACGTGGTCCATTGTACGCTACCAGATAGCGGGTGCTAATGAACTGCATATGTTAAGCGATTATATCCAAAATATTCCTTTGTGAGAATTTATTGTCAGTAAGTCTGGGGCAGCATCATTTATTTCCATTTGTAGGTAGGCTTGAGTCAAATTTATCTTTGGGAACTCTTTACCACCAGAGAGATAAGAAAATATCCTCAGTTTTCTGTAGCGGGTATTGTTCTAATCTCATTACGGGGTTCAAAGTGACCTTGAAATCACCGCATATCCTCACTTAACCAGTCGGTTTAACAACGGGTACGATCGGTGTTGCCCAGTCACTAAATTCAACAGGGGAGATAACTCGTTGCTTCAAGTGTTCTAGCTCTTCCTCTACTTTAAGGCGGAGTACATAGGGTACTGATCGAGCTTTTACGAACTTGGATATGCATTATCCTGTAGAGTTAATTTTCCCTGTATATCTTTAAGCCTGTCGAATACGGCTTTGTACTTTGTGATAAGTTCTGCAACTTTTGCGTCGGTATCGCCAGAGTCACAAACTGTTTTTATTGCTTTGATCTCCTGCCAGTCAAGCCGTAGAACTTCCAACCAATTTCGACCCAATAATGTTGGACCATTCTGGTTAAGTAGAACTAGATCAAGGTTTGATTTCTGTTTGTATATTTCTACTTGCACATTCACTGTTCCGATGGGGCAAATTTGCTCTCCAGAATAAGTTTTCAAGCGAATGTTTGTGTTGTCAGGTTTGTAATTTGGCACGTGTTGATCACGTATATACTTGAATGTTAACGAAACTGCAGAGCCAGTGTCGACTTAGTAACTTCAGTTGTTTCATAAAGAAAACGCTCGATATTTACCCAAATGTGAATTTGGTCGCGGTTCTTTTTTGAAAGTTTTGTTTACTTTTTCATACAAAGTCCGTTAGAAGTATTGCTTTTTTTCAGTTTGGTGACAGCCTTGGCAAAGTAATCACCGCATTTCATGACGAAGTCTTTGGTTTTGATGTTATTGCCTCCAATAGACTGAGAGTTTTCGTTGAAAAAATAGACTTGACACATTTTTTGGTTCTCTAACTTTATTGTTACACGAATTGCAAAGTGTTTTGTAAAGCTCCCAGTCTACATTGGCTTTCGATTTTCTCGCATTGGACAGAACTCGATCTCAGTGACTCATAAGTTTCTTTAAATCAGGTGTGATCCACGGACACGGCTGAGTGTTGTTTGTATTTAGGATTCGGTCGACTCAAGGAAAGTTCATTTCCACTCTCAGTAGAGCGTTTATTCAGCAATTCAATGTCCCGAGTTGCTGTTTCCATAGCCAGTACAATTTGTATTGTTTTATCGAAAGTAAGATCCTGCTCGACTAGGAGTCTTTTTGAACGTGTTTCTGTTTGAGACCACAAACGAATCGATCACGTAGTGTACTATAGGGTGTCCCAAAAGTTGCAATGAATGGCCAATCCCCTGAGCTCAGCGACGAATGTTGATACAGTTTCTCCGGGGTGTTGCTCCCGTTTGTGGAACCTGAATCTTTCCGCAACCTCGGAAGTTTTGGGACTCAAATGATCCGTCAGTTTCGTTATCAACTGATCAAATGTAAGTGCTGAGGGTCTTTTAAATAACGTGTAGGTTTTGGGACCAAGTATCGAAAGTAACGATGCGACTTTCCGCTCGTCATCAATGTTGTTTGCAATGAAATACTGTCCGGTCCTTTCAATGTAAGATTCCCACGATTAGACTGACTCGTCAAATGACCCAACTGTACCGATTTTTTATGCCATTTTAGCCTCGTCACCAGTTAATTTATATGTATTACTTTCTTAGTGACGTATGATCAATTCTTGCACGGTACTAGTACACATACAACACGTGAAGTCAAGGTGGTTCCTTTCGAACTACTTTCTATTCAAGTTTCGGTTACAGATTATTGCGTGAGGCGTGACTAGTATCATATGCAGAATCCGTATTACGTATATTCAGATTTATTTAATACTGAAAATAATTAACGCTGATACTAACAATAGAACATAGCATTAAGGACTCAAAATATTCGAAGTGATAACATATAGAAGTACAATACACAGAATGTCTATGGTCTGAAGCACTGCATTCCTGCTTAATTAATTGATATACTTTGATAAGCCAGCTGTCTAACATTTGATCCTAAAGAAAGCAGACATTAACGTTTTGCATTAGCAAATAAATCAGTACCGGAGGTGTCAAATTTAAAGTAACACTTTACTAATATTTTTTCTGTTGACCTTTGTACTCCACCACCTAACCTTTATTTAACTTATTGATTAGGAAAAATATTTGGAATATAATTCCAAAGTACATTCTTATATCATATCACTTTGTTCCTTTGGTTTTATTTTGTTGTTTGGCTTTAGGGCTAAAAGCCAGACTTAGTTACTAGACACTAGTTTATTGTTTTTATTTACATTGTAAGTACAAAAACAATGTTTACAGCACCTGTATTCGACTACACAGGATTTGTTTTGTACAGTTATTGACAACCGTCAAGCTAAGTGGGACTGAAATGTTTATATGAATCAGGTAATGGAGATTTTCATGTGGATCAGCTTTTGTGAAAAGAAGACATTGACATATATTAAAGTTGTAGAAAAGTAACGAATATGTTTGCACCAAACTAGTATGGAGTTAAGCAAATGCAATGCCAATAAATACATGTCAGTATGGTTTAGTGATATCATACCTGTGCAAGCCTTGGATACATGACAACTGGATAGTGTGAAACTCAATACGAATCAGTGCCTATGGCTATCATGACCACATGTTCTACCACCTGAGCAACCAGTGTTTGTTCTTCACCACATTATTATTATTAATTTATTATTATTATTATTATTATTATTATTATTATTATTATTATTATTATTTTGCCACCATCTTTCACTTATGCACGCCATTCTTTCCCTGTGACTGTTATTGTTAATGACGGTGGTCCTTTAATCAACAACATAAACATACCTAGTGAAAAAGACAGCTTTTGGAATAGAACAGTGGCCTAACTGGCTGTAGGATACTTTCCATCAATCGAATGCAAAAAGGCTTCTGGGTAGAGAGGGTTTGGGTTGATCTGTCGTCAGAAAAATGCCCACTTTCCTTACATTTTTTAAATGCTTGAATAGCAGGTTATACCTACATAATTACAAACCAGACTTTTATTTTACAGCAAAAAGTTCGTGTTTGTCTTTTTCAATTTGAAACAATTACACCGCTTATCAAACGTTATAAACAGAATACGCAAAGGAAAATCCAATTATTAGGATTATTGGCTATTGCACAGTGCCTTGCAAGTTTTCATCTTTATTTTCTCTTCATTTATCATTTGATTATTCTCTTTGACTTGTTTAATTTTGTATGTTAAATGCCTCTGTACTGTTTTCCTGATGTTTATTTAAATGTCATGTTTCGTCAATGGGCGAGAGATACCCAGTGTGGTAGACTCATTCTTTCTGTTGGACATCACATCCCAATCATGGATATAGGGCTGAGCCTGCCACAGAATGATGACTTCCCGTCCAAGGTCAGATCAACTTATCTCAACATGCATGGAGAGCAGGGAAATCATGAAAAAGGATAATATAGATGGAGAAAATTTAGAATTATAGAAAAGTAAAAAAATTTTTTTAACTCGGAAACTACTTAAAATAATGATGTCAACCTTGACTTTTTTTCACATCGCTGTTCCAGATATGTTAAAATTTGGGGAATCTGAGATGGTGGGTGTCGTGGCTAGGTAAATTGGCACGGAATGATCATATCAATGTCATATTTGTTGAATTTTGTTTTACTTGATAGATGTTTCAGATCAGACAAAAAATATGTATGATTTGAATCCCGCACCAATTCTCGAAATATCACTTATTTAAAGGAGATGATAAATGGAAAATATTGACATCTTTTTCGGGAATGGCAGGTGAATAAGAGTGTTTACTTCTGTAAAAATAAACAGAATATATTATTTGATAGACCATTTTCGTCAATTGTCTATAATAAAAGAGAGCTGAAATTAATATGAAAGTGGGCTTATTTACTGCTCAGACAAAGCATCTTCGCCTAGGTGGATGCTCCAGCTTACTACCTCATTTGTAAATATTACTGCCTGCCATTGCCGTGTTTTTCTGTTTCTGCTTTCTATACAGATATCCCTGCACACCTTTGTTAATTCTGTATCTACACTGATAGATTAGAAGCCCATTTAGGGGAGTGTGCATACGAATTTCAATAACCAAACAGTTAGGGTGTTTGGGTTTAGAATATTATTGGCTATTGGTCGAACAGCCTTAGGAATAAAACTTGACTGTAAAGTGTTTTTCGGTTGATGTTATTAACAGAACTGCAGACAAGGACGCAATCAAAGCAAATCATCGACCATGATCGTTTTTTACGCGTACTAGAATGAAATTAATATCCTTAACATTTCAAAATTTGGTTTAGGTTCCAAATAATTTCAAACAGCACATATCTTCAGAACAACAGCTTTAGCTTAGTGTACTAGTTCACTAATAGTCTGACGGAGATATTGGATTTGCCAACAGACAAAATCTTATGGCAGGAATATAAAGATTATTCGTATTGTCAAGCTTAAAGTTGTGTTATATTCAACTAGTACTTGACAACTTGGGCGTTAGCGCACGATTGTGGCGCTTGGAGGCGTTTTGAAGCTAGCAGACATTACTAAGTTGTTTTAGCTGAAGGAAACTCGAGCAGAACATTTAGACAAAACGGTGTTATTTTGTTTTCACTGTGTCACATTTTAAAGGGTATGCTGAAGTTTATGAGCGTAAAGGGTATGGTCTAGTGGATGTTTGTGCGGAGATTATTACAAAGAAGGGAAACAAATAAGGTTGCTTACCTCAACTATAATAAAAAGTAAAGCTGACATTTTTTTTTGTTTTAAAGCAAAGGATTTTTAAATGAGGATTTTTCCTACTATGCATAAACGTTTAGTTATTTTGTTTTTTCTTTGAGAAGGGATAATATCCTATGTTCTTTATTCCCTCTGCTAGCTCAGGATAGATTTTTGACGACAAAATAGTCAATGTTGGGAAATAGGGAGTACTTGCACTACCTGAGGATGACTACTTAATGAGCCATATCAGATATGGAAGATAAAATGCCATCTGTTGACACTGTAGTACATCAACTTGACCACTAAATTGAATAAGTAATGAAATAATTAGATATTTATAATTCAGTGCGTGAAGTCTACAGGCGTCACTAAACTCACAAGAGTAATAAGTATAGTTTGTTTAATAAAATATTCAAAACTTAACTATATTATGCATGAATGTGTCCCTGTGAAAGAAAAGTGTGTAATAGGACACAATGAAATATTTAACAAAGTTTGGCTTTGCCCTTTAGATGTATTCTCTGCGGGGAAAAAAAGAAAATAATTACTAAGCTTGGTAGCGATATTTGTGTGAAAGTTTATGTTTTTCTTTTTTCTCCGGTGTGTTTAATCACGAAAAGTTTCATCAATAACCACATGTAGCAATAAGTAAGATAGATCTATATGGGGAGTGATAGGGAACATTCATTGGAAGGCTAGTAAGGGCAGAATGATCATATTTTTTCAGGTGGTTATGTTAATGAGCGTGACTTGCTCCTTAGGGATACCATCTCAAATAGGCAGCCCATTGGCATCATTACTAATACAGTAGTCAACCAGGGCTCCACTATTAGTAGTTGCTATTATACTTATAATATTCTCTCTTCTTTTTTTTTCTTTCTTTTGGTTTTAATGTCATTTCCCCCAGTAACAGGGCCCAGACGGTGCCCCTCGGAGGGACTTTGTTGAGGCAGTCAGGAATGTCTTGGACGGATTTCCTTTCCAACGTCAACCAATTGCTTTCTTTTGTAAGGTTTTAAAGTCTTTTTGTTCGTTTGGGCAATAGAAACCGGAAACTATTGGTTACAGTGCAAGAGCACAAACTATTAAGCCACGGTACATATACTATCTATTATTAAGCATCAGTGATACTAATACTTTTTTTTATGTTCACATATATCATCTAATTTATCTGTACCTACACATCAATTTATAATCCTAAAACGTTTTTTTACTGAACAATCAAGCTACATTAGTATACATGTATATACATGATCATTAAAATAAAAGAATATAAAGTCAGACGAAAAAGATAATGGGCACCAAACGTAGGAAGACAAAAGAAAGACAAAATTAATTTTAAGAGCGACGAGCAATTAATCTTCTATTCCTTTCAATGGTGTCTTCGTCTTCAAATTTCATAGCAGAGATTCCCATTGCACTATTCACTGCCTGTTACAATAACTGACCCAGATGGATTATAACACAGAAGTTAAATATTTACCGATAACAAGTTCTAGGGAAATAAACATGGGCCTATTTACCATAAAATACATGTGACGAAGATGCATTCTTTTCTGTATTTGACAATAATACTCATTAAATATTCCTAATTATATCTTTCCTTGTTGTTGCCTGTATGAGATTTGCTATAAAATTTCTTATTTACCTTAATACACCGACACTTCCGTTTGTCCATTTCATGATTTCATTTAACTATATATCACATGAAATTGGAGTCGACTAATCTCACTCTTAACACTAATCTAACTTCCTACAGGCTTATAGACTTAAACTAAACATTCACGATTCTCGTTTTAATTAGGAACTTTATTTTCATACCCCCCCCCAAAAAAAAATTCATACCACAGAAATTTAAATATTAAAAATCAATATTTTTGTTAGTTGGTATTGTCGATATATAATTCGATGATGGAAGAAAAACGACAGCTTCAAAATTTTCTGCCTGTTGGGTTCATTTTTCCTTTTATGATACTTGCTTCAAGAAAAATTTCATATATATATCTTGTGTATTCATATCAAAAATTGCTAAATGCATATAGCAATGAAAATTAAGAACTGCCTGATGATCGAAATATCGTGAAACTATTAGTTGCAATATAGCTCTTAATTGTCGTGCTTTACCTTCTGTATATATATAAATTTCAACAATAAAGACATTAAATATATTCAACAACAAAGACATTAAAGACATTATATATATATATATTTGTAACGCTAAAATTTCCATACTCTATGTTCTTCGGTTACATGTTTTTGATAAGAAACTGGTTAATAACTGATTACTATCATGGCCAAGAAATTTTAGTACTGGGCACAAGAAAAATTAAGAAATTGAAATTTTCATTGTTAAGGAAGAGTCCATTGATTTCAGTTTGTGCACGGGTGAATTGATGGTTCAAATTAAATTTTTTATTAACAGTTTTTAAAAGCTTTAACTTTGCTATTCTTGTTTGGAAAAGATTGAAACTTTTGACTTTGATTTGCATGGACACTTTTCATGACCACCTGCGTTTTTATTCAATCAAAAGTGTTTAACTTCAAAAACAAGTAAGGCAGTTTTACGTAGCTTTTAGTACGAAGAGCTAATCCGAAGTGCTGATCCGAAGTGCTGATCCGAAGTGCTGATGTGAGTTCCTTATTAAAAAGAAACCTTGACAATAGCACCTTAAATTATCTTATTTTGATTTCTAATTTTGAATAGTTCAAACATGTGCTCCTTTCAGCAACACATGGATAAATACTTGATTGTGAATATTATAATTTGATTGCAATTTCACATCTTCTACATTAAGGATTTTTCACAGTATCAGTTCATTTCAAAAAATATTTGTCAACACAATATAGACTTATAAAGTCAAAAACTCAAGACGACTACTGGGGTTAAAAAGGTCAATTTTTCTTAAAGGACATGCAATTACCGTAATTATACGATTTTCTTAATTCGTAATTACTCGAATAAGCACACCCCTTGAATAAGCGTACCCTTTGGAACCCAAAAAAGTTAATAAGCGCACTCCATCAATTAAGTGCACCCTTTTTGGCAGATTTCCTTTTCAACAGCAACACCCTTCTCAAAATAAAAAATTGAAGGTCAAGAATAAAAGCACTAAAACATATATTTTAGTGAGTATATTCTATTATGTTTTATCATCATGTGCGTAAATCGCAATGTTCATATGTTTACAAATATCTTTGTATTTGTCTATTTCACTTTTGAACTTGATGAATGTCGACGTTGATATTTTAGACATTTAGTGACATTTATTTTTGTAAGTTTACTTCGTACTCTTTGTATTGATAAAAATATTTTTGACTGACTTTTCCAATAAGCGCACCCTTTAGAATCTCCAGAATTATTTAAGCGCACCTTGCGCTTAATCAAATAATTACGGTAAGAACAGCTTTGAAATTTGATATACAGTTCAGAATGGTGAGATGAGATAATCTTAGAGTCTCATCTGACAAGGATATGGCAGTCTTTTTTCGACCTCAGCTTTAACTGACAAATAAGATTCGTTTTGTACTGTTGTTGTGCCTATATTTAAAGTGTCCCGTAAAGTAACTCGTAAAGCAATAGAATTGAAAGAATATACATTAAATCGACTGATACTTTATTTTAAATGAAAATTCGCCACTGTTCCTATGTAAACTACTATTTGTTATTCATAATGTGTTCGTGTCGGACGTTCATCGGTTGTATCTTGCTCTTCATCCATTATCTTGTGATAGTCACCACCACCATCGGCCCATGGCTGTCTTTCAGCGGATCCGAAAATGCCATAGAAAATAGTGCCGAATATAAATGCGGCAGATCCAATATAGAAGACTATTCTCCATTCTTTCTGTGTCTACAAAAAATATTTATATGACATGGTTAGTTTAAACAGAACGTGAGATTTGAATAAGTTGGCTTGACTTTGAACCTGGTGTCAGCTGGGAGCTTTTGTAATCGATTTCATAAAAAATTCGTTTCAAACAGGAAATCTTGAGATATGGTTTATTCGTTCATTCCGATAGAATTTTAAGCAGTGTTTTTGTTGGGTTGGGGTTTTTTTGGGGGGGGCTCAGGGCAAGGTATTTTTTTAAGAATAAAAAAATCTACCGGCACCCCGTCTTTACAAAATATCACGTGACACTGTAGGTTGATACAGGAAATATATTAATGATATAATTTCTGAATTTACTTAATTAATGTGAAACCTGGGCCTGTTTAGATTAACATAAAGCTGATAATCTAGCAGGAATTGTAGAAGAATAGACACGAAGCTCTTCGTCAACAGTTCTTTTTCTCCGTTTTTAGTATTTGTAGCAGTCATGCTTTGAAAGTTCAACTTACAAAGGTGAACTTGCGAATGGGAGTAACGTCAAATAGCTCTGTTTTTCTTTGACAACAGTCTACCTTATGCAGAGCCTAATCTTCCTTCTGTGACCCCTTTTAAAGCTTTATATTTTGTTTGTAAAAGCACAATTAAATTTAAGCGTGCATTTTCACTTCAGACCTTTGAAAAAAGTAACGTTTGCTCACCTTGCTCACCTTGCTCCGCTGTATCCTGACCGGGTAGCGGGTTTCTGCCGTATCTTCCGCTCGACCAGACTCCGCCACCTCCTCCTGTCGCTAGTGTCCTTTCTCTCCAGATCAAGCCAGCGAAGGTCTGTTTTCACTGCATCCCTCCATCTTTGCTTTGGTCTGCCTCTGCCTCTATTTCCTTCAACCCATGTTTGTCGCCGAAAAGCGACAAACATGGCCAAACCATTCCATCCTCCTTTTTCTCATCAGATCTTTTACTGGCATCACCCCTGCTTCTGTTGTTATCGTCTCATTCCTCCTGTGCTCCTCTAAACTTATTCCAAGGCAGTATCTGAGGGTGCGCATTTCACAGGAGCTGATCTTGTCAGCCTGAGTATCCGTAATAGGCCAAGTTTCATTTCCGTAGATCAGGGCTGGTCTCACTGCTGTTTTATAACTTGGCACTTTTTCGCAGAGTACTCCAGTTAACTCTCTCCATTTGTTCCAGGCTTTAGAAATGCGCAGTTCGACTTCCCTTTGGCA